>VWZS01010362.1:520621-714902 GCA_013397075.1 Rhabdornis inornatus | reverse complement strand
AGCGAGGGGGAGGGGCCACGGGGCCCCTCTGCCCCAGGGGGCGGTGTTTGCGCGCGCAGCGGGGCGGGGCCGTGAGGGGAATGGGGATGTGAGGGGAACGGGCTGTGGCGGCGCGGCCGCGGTGTCCGGAGCGATGGAATTTGTGATACGGGGGTTGGGGGCGCTACCTGAGGGATTCCATCCCCGCGGCTTTTACTCACAGCCCCGGGGAGGCAGAGGGCAAGGCGCGGGGAAGGCTGTGAGGCGGTGTGGTGAGGGCGTGGCGCGCTGGCGCTGCGGACTGTGAGGGTGGGAGGGCGTCATCCTGTCCCCTAAAGCACTTTGGAACATTTTAGTTCCTCTCTAAAACACTTGGCATCACTTGGAAGCTTTGAGCGTCTCTCGCTGTTGTACTTGTGCCTCTTCCTCTCGGCTTTTTGCATGTCCAAAGTACCCTAAGCACTAAACCAAAGTGGGCTTAACAATGGAGTCCGAGGGGGCTTCTCTTCGAAGTGCTCCACGTCCACAGTGCCTAAAACCCATTCACGACTCGAGATGACCTTTAAAAGTTAAGGCTTCAGTGTGACACAGCTTTCCTGTGGACTGATCCAAGAATGTGGAATGAATTCCCCAGGAGCTACGGACAATTGCAAATCTGTTCAACGCAAGGCACGGCTCTGGCACTGATCTCCTCTGACATAAATACAGAACTTTAGCTCTGCTTTAACACGAAAACTTCAAAGGACCCATAGGGATACTCATGTTCCTCCCTGGGGATCGACAATAAAGCAGCAGAAGTAGTGCTTTTACCATGAGGTTTGTGTTTATCATTCAGTCTTTAGTGTATTCGTTAGTAACTTTTCTCCTTTCCCCCTTATAGCTCTTTTTTATTCTTTTACTATGTAAATGCCTTTATAGTCGGGCTGACTGAAGTAGGTTTAGTGTCTCACAACACTGCAACTTTATACTAAGTTAAACAAAATTTAATATAAAATCACTCCTTTAGTGAAAAAGAATCACTCAAAGCCAGAGTGTTTGGTTTTAGGAAATAAGAGATATTACAAATTTCTGATTGTCTCCCCATTTCACATGTCGCATTGTACACTAGTTTGTCACCAATAGGAATTTGGAGCGTTGATACTCTTTGGAGTCACCTGGTGGTGTGTTTATGCGCAGGGTTACCAGTTTAAGGTACCTCATGCACAATCTGGTTTTGAAATCCAGCTTGTTAATTTACATAACTTTTTTTTTTCCAAGCTGCATATGACCTTAGTAGTCTGTTTTTGTTCTTTAGTTTTACTGACTAAACAAAGCTGGGCTGCCTAGAGATTATACCCAGGCAAGCAAAACAAAAAACATCAGATGGTGCCAGAACATTACTAGTGCTGCCAGTTAAAGCTGTAGCTGGACTGGAGCTTTATTATCTCAGATCACTCCTTTGGCTCTATTATGCCACAGAAGCTGAAACAATGCAAAGAACTCATGGAAAAAAAACCTCTTGGCTTAACCCTGAAAAACCTGTGTGTAGGCAGAACATCCGCAATGGGAAATTCTCCACAGAAGAGCTTTTTATTTACCTTGGTTTGCCAGAAGCTGAATTTCCTGAACTTAAGTTTTTGCTGAACATCTTAGTAGTTCTTTGTTCTCTTTGACTTTTTTGGGGGGAAATGTAACAAAGACTCGTTTCCACCAGAAAAAGCATGGATTTTAGATATCTCATTTTAGCTAAAAGTTTAGAGTAGGAAAAACTGTCTTAACAGGTATAAAAGGGTTCTTTTAGAAATGTAGTGTGGGTAGTCTCTTAAAGTAATTTGGCAGAGATCAGAGAATCATTGTTTTTCAGAAAGCCCCACACAAATTGAAATAAATACATTTGAAATTACAGTCTTTGAGCATCCAGGGTATATTATATAGGTTTATGCACTTTCTTGCTGGGATGCTCTGTCTTCTGTGTCTGTCAGATAACTCCCCTATATTGAACATGGATCATGAGGCCACTACTGATTTAGGATGAACTACTTAGATCCTTCTAAAGAGATTCTCGGGCCTATTCAAATTCTTTTGAAAGATCAATGCAAACATTTTTAGTTCATTTAAACAAATCAATAAACTGAAATCAGCCACAACTGTGCCATACTCTCTTTTTATATCCTTTGTATTTTAAATCGTTAGCATCAATGATTTTTATCTGAAAATGGCTTGAAAGAGAAGTTTGTGAGTAATTTCTTAATAGAAGAATTTAGTTTGCTCTAAACTGTTCTGTCTGAATTCCATCTGGATCAGTTACAAAGAGCTGTTATTTTCTGTAATTATAGATATTTTTATTGTGATGTTCTCCATATTTTATACAACTTAACTCAGACTGGAGTGTCACCCTCTGTAACATTTAGTACTTACTGTCATCTGAGAGAATAATGTACTATAGAGATAACAGAACTGGACTAAAGTCAGCAGCTGCTACTTTGTGCTGCCTTTGTTTCATGCACTTCTCCATCAGCTGAAAATCTTTTCCAGCACCATTCCCTTGCCTCACAGAGGTCTCAGTTCTGTTATCCTGCTATAGTGTCCCAGCCACACACACATTTCCTGACCATGAAGTGGCCTCCAGGGTACTCAGACTGTCCCAGCAGGAATGTAGGGGGAAACCTCAGATATGCCCAGTCCTTCCTGTGTTTTCCAGGACATCCCAATTCGCACCCTACTTTTAAAAATTTCTTCTATGTTATTTTTCTTTGTCCAAGTTTGTCCGGTAAATGCATCTTTACCCATTACAGTTTAAATCTGCATGGTTTCTAGCCAAAAGGAAGACACTGCTGATCAGAGTAAATACCAGTGAAGGACCAGGGTAGACAATGGAAGCAAGAGAACAGTGGAAGTCTGATTCTTTAAGAGGAAAATGCTTTTCTGTTGTAAATTTTGCTGAAGTTATGCCTGAACTCAGAAGAACCTCAGTGATGAAGTTGTGGCTTGTGGGTTTCCTTTAGGATGCCTGGGAGTGTGACTGGCAGCAGCGAAAGTGGCTTTTGGTTCTCCCAACAGCTGCAATTGCTTGGGGTTCTGAGGAACATAAGGAAGGCATTTGCAAAGAGAACAAATAACATTTTGTTTCAGTTTCTTTTCCAACTTCAGAAATGTGCTGGTAGTTTAATTTTATGTTGCTTGTCCTGTAAGTTCACTGTGTCAACTACTGATAACGTAGTCATCATAATTAAGAATTTATGTTTTAGCCTGATAGTGGATGATTCTTTTTTTGCTTGTTGATAGCAAGTAATGTCTTTTATTTGTACCTTCAGGGAAACATTCCCTCCATTTTATTTTTTACGAGTAACAGATGCAGTAATAAACTACAATCAAGTAGAAGATGGAGCATTCTGTGTCATCCTCAGTCTCCAGCTACTGTCCTTTACAGGTATTTTCTAGTCCCTCTATGCACATCCCAACTACACTAAGAATAGGAGCACTGTCGCAGCCTAAGCATTTTTTATTTTATTTCTTCAGAATTATGTTTGGTTTAGGGGATTACAGAGAGGAAGATAGATGGGAGAGAATCACCTTCACCCGACAAGCAGTCATTCTTCAAAGAGGATAATTAAATCAAGTATGACAGTAAGTGCTATTGTAAGTAGATTTACTGAATAGATTTATTATACTGTCACTGGTTTTAATAAAAATGTTTATGAAAAAAATCAACAAGACAGTGGAAGGAGGACAGTAGCTGGTTTCTGAGGCAAACAAATAATTCTCTTGAGCCTTTCTTGCCAATTCCTCGATGATTCTATGAAATAAAAGCCTTTAGTGATACATTTTCCCAAATCTGTCCATTTTAATCTAGTTTTTCTCTGATTTTAATGGACTGACATAAATTCCTCTAGGTCAGGGATGAGGAACGTCATTGAGGGCTACGCAGACCTTTCTGAGTCTTCTAAATGACTCCATATTAGCATATTCTGTAAAAAATCAAATTACAGCAGGTCGTGTGGGAATCAAGTCATCAAGTCTCAGTATCCCTGTTCTATTTCTGCTTATTGCTTATGGCTGTGTTTGGTGTAAGTTCACAAGGGAAGGAGCTTTTCTTTTTGAACATTAGATCTGCCTGTTCAAAATCTCATCTTTCCATGGTGTATTTAGAGCTGCCCTGGAGAGCACTGGAATATTGGAGCCAGTTACCCAAAATCCATGGAATATATTCAGCCAAATGGTGATACCATTTAAGACAGAGCTGAAAACTCTCACTTGCATTTAAGACAGAGATGATGCTGAAACTGAGATTTATTCTGTGTGTAGTTATTTAATACTCTCTGGTAGCGCTGTCTGTCAGAGGGATGAT
The DNA here is from genome assembly GCA_013397075.1 of Rhabdornis inornatus. NCBI lineage: Eukaryota > Metazoa > Chordata > Aves > Passeriformes > Rhabdornithidae > Rhabdornis > Rhabdornis inornatus. The sequence continues at coordinate 710,596 of VWZS01010362.1, read as the reverse complement.
GCAGCAAAGACGCAGCTGACTCACCTCGCTGGCACCGACATTTGGCAGGACTGGGAGGAGTTTCTCAGATGTTGTTGCAGTGTGTTAAAAACAGGGCATGGAGGTGCTCAGTTAAACAACTCCAGTGACTCACCCAATGGCCAAATCCTGTTACAAGGTCTGTAGAGAAACACATTTTAAGGACATTATAAATTGGAATAGCTTTGAAACAGTAATAAAACTTAAAATTTTGGTGTGGGGCCTCTTAAGTGTAAATTCAGGTTTTGCAGGATGCTTTGACATAACATTATCTGGGAGTTGCAGGAGTGTAGACTGACACTTCAGGACTCAACATCTCTTCAAGAAATATCTTTCTGGGCTTGTTGAGGGGCTTGGCTGTTAAGAAATGTGATTATCTTCTGCACTCACTTCATTCAGAGGACAAAGAATTCCTCCCACATATCCTGATTACTCATGAGATCTTCAGTGCTCTGAGAGGAAGACATTAATAGCAGTAAAAATTTAATGGGGAAAGCACCTTCTAACAAATTCTGTAACTTAAACATAATGTAAATCTAATACAAAATATTTTTTTAAATTACGTAGCCTTTATACTGAAGAAATAGTTATACAGGCTATTTTCTGTCTCCACACTGGCTGAGCTCTGGTAATCTGAAAATCAATCTAGCAAGTAGAAAAATGCTGGAATGAATTTTGGTGAACAATTCATTGTAATCTTTGTATTATTTTATTATAAAACTTACAATATCATAATTTACTCTTGAGATCAACAGCCCATGGACACTTCTAAAATTCAGGGTGGACAAGGTGCTGGGCCATATTGTCTAGTCTGTACTTATGCCAGGAAAGAATGAACCATATTATCCTTGAGCATAATATGGTTGGAATTACTGTATTACCATGGTATTGTGGGAGTCTCTGATTCTTTGCTGAGTGCAGGAATTTAGAATTGACGGCATGCTGAATCCCATTTCATACTCCTAATGCATTTCTTAGATGGGTAATGTTTCATCATTTGATTTAAACATCTTATCATCCTCTGGGCAGAATATATTTAAAATTTAATGCACAAGTCCCTGCTATTTTCTCAGCCACAAGTAAGTGATTCCTACTTTAGCCTCCACAGAGACTTTGAAAAGATACAGAGGAATGCTGCTCAACTGGAATGTTTCCTTCATTTCAGCTGTGGTATGCAGCCCACTGCTACAAAAAGGCAAATAAGCATAATCTCTTTCCCCAAAGCTTTCTCATCATCACCTTTTTACATGGTGTTTGCTCTATTAATATGTTTCAAGTAAGGTTACTTGCTCTTTGTAGTCAGTTTAGCAAGAATGCAATACATCCATCATCATCTTCTCACAAAATTTACGCTTACAGTAGAGTTTGATATGTAGCACATTTAACAAGGGAAAAGGTAAGAACTCAATATTTTAGAGTATTGTCACTAATCATAAGGATTATATGCTGTGTTTGTTTTCAGTTAAGGACTGTTTGTTTTTCTTTACACACTGTATTTATTTGTTATTAATAGATACAGCAATATCAAAGGTAGTATTTAAAACTGGTGTTTATACATACAAGTAGGTTCCAAAATATATGCATATTTTTACGCTGTTATGAGCGGTGTCCACACTTGATGGTACAAAGTCATGATAAAATCTGGAGGAAAAATATTTTTTAAAATATTTTTTTCCTATATTTTTTTCCCCATCTTTTGTTTTTTTTTTGTCCAGGTAAATAACAGACATCTGACTGTATTAATTTTTAGGGTATCAAATAGGTGATGAAAGGAAGGATAAAAGTAAAGTCAAGGAGACCTAGAGCTGAGCAATCCATCGTAATACATAAGTCAATGTGTACCTTTATTTCTCATTTAATTTCCATAACTAGAAGTATTAAAGGGGTATCTTAGTTAAAACTAAGTTTCCGTTGTGTCAATGTAGAATCAGTTTCTGTCTCCTCTACATTTTCTTTTGGAATTTAAGGTAAAATAAATTTTCTTGAGGTCTAGCATCACTCCCAGAGATTTGTATGTAGGAGGAGTCCATGAACAGTATAAGCCCCCATTTAATACTGCCCTGCTTTTGGGATGCCAAAAAGGTTTTTCTTTAGGGTTACTGTTTCTTGTGTAAGAATGGGAGACAAAACTAGCAAAGTTTATCCTACCAAAAACTGGAGAAGATTTTTTTCTTCTTATCTTAGAATGAAAAAATCCTTTTTCATGCCTACTTAAAGGATTTGCTTTTTCCTTGTTCTGATGAAAGCAAAAATGCAGAAATTATTTGTTTCATCCTACTCAATTCTCTGTCTCTCTTTTCTATGAGAAATGAAAAAAGAAAGGGAAAACTAATTTAGTAGAAGAAAAATAAGTAGCCACCAGAATAGGCAAGATAAACTCAGATTGCTCCCCAAAATTCATGATGTGCACTTGGACCAGGATTTAGAAAGCAGATGGGTGCTTTGCTGCTGTGTCAGCTCTCAGGAGCTGTCGGGAGAATATTCCATTTATGTGTGAACTGGCAGACTCGTGCAGAATGCAGCTACATCAGATCTCCAGATGAAGTGAGACTTCAGTTCAGAGCAGCACCTCCTGCAGCTCCATCAGCTTGGTTTGAGCAGGAAGAAAACTCAGGTTCAAGGATAAGAGAAAGCCCTAGAACACCCTGGTGAGGTTTCAGTCTTGGTAGGATGAAGACAAAAACCTCGGACATATTATTGGATACATTAAGCTGGTGTCTGAAGTAAAACAACCACTCACAAGAATTAACTCCAGCTCAGGTGATTTCTGAACTGTAAGTCATTGGAAGTTTGAGAAGTACACCAGAGCAGTCTCACTACCTTTTCCAGTCCTACAATTTTCCATAGCTATTGGCTATTGCCGCTGCTGGAGACAGGATATTGGACTGTTTAGACCTTTCTCCTGAGCCATTACTGCTACTTTTATATTATGTTCTTATTTTCATTTAGGGACTTTTATTCACCAAAGGGCTCTTTAACTATTATTTCAAGGAGAGTTTTGGGTTGTCAGGGTTTTTTTTAGTAAAAGAGTGGGATTTCTGTGGTATCTTTAATAATATTGTAGCCTATTCTTTACATTTTAGTAGTCAGACCTTACTTTGCCTCTTCTCCAGCATGAACAGTTTTGCTGATTTTTGCTGAAGCTGAAGTTGCTCAGAACTGTTGAAACACACCCAGATGTCATGGACTGAAACAAAGGAAATCCTACTCAGCTCGTAGGCAGCAGCACACACAGGGCAGCTCTGTTACTCACTTTGTAATCCAAGAAAATCCAGGCCTTGTTGCATCTGCTTGCTTCCAAGTTTCAAAAGTTCAATCTGTGAACTTCCCAGTGCCCCAATAAACTATTGCAGCACTAACTGCAATGTAACTTCTAAGAAAGTCCTACAATAACATTAATTTTAAAACCTCTAAATGCTACTGGAATTAAGTAAATTCTCTGGACAATTGACAAAATAGAGAGTTACATAATTTGCTTTCCATTGCCCAAGAGAATTAGTTTTTGAAAATAAGCTTGTAAGGAATGTACTTACAAGGAGGTCTAACAATAAAAGATCTGCAGTGTACAGTGAAATTTTGATTTGCATAGCATAAGCTGAAGTTGGTAATGTTTAGGACACTGTAGTTTCTTCCAGTGGTGTGTTTATTTGAGGTATAGATAATAAATAGTTTGTTCTAATTTACTGGTCAAATGTGCAATATAGTTTGGAGATTAGAACCCTTAAGCCTTTGGAAATAAGCTACCAGCAAAGAAAAGCACGAGTTTAGTTGGATGTTTCCACTCCAGGCCAAACAGCCCAAACCTTGTTCACACTTTTGTGTTCCTTTGGTGTTGATGTAGTTACACCTACATTATCAAGAGAAAAATTTATTGCACTGACTTAGAGATTAAAGCATGTATCTACCCAGTTAAGCTCTGCTATTTATAATGCATAAGCAAAAGAGGAGGATCTGAGTGTATCATTAGCATTACACACTCTGCTTTATGTTTCCAGTCTGACAAATACAGGACACATACAGCTCTTCTCAATACAGCAAAACCAGTAGCAAATGAGCTGTTGTCTTATATGTCTCACATTTTGGCTTACATATCTGTCAACTTTAGAGAAAATAAAATCCTACACAGAGTTTTCCCTGATCCAGCTGTCACATACTGATAACATTAACCCATCTGTGTGTAAAATATTACATCTATTTGGCTTCACGCTTTTGAATGAGAATTTAATTTGCTAAATATCAGCAGTGATAGCTTACATTCAATTGCTACAGTCCCTGAATTATATTTACTCATTGCACAGAATTTCTAAAACACAGAGATGGCAATTTTCTTTTTCTTTTAGGTGATGGACCAATCTTACACCCTTTGTCTTGAATGTGGAGTTAATTTACAATTTCTTTGTGTGTTTTAGGTTGAATCTTCTGCACCCACAAATCCTTAACTGCACTACTGTAGCACTTGAAACATTTCAGGGGATAATCAGTGAGGTGTCAGCTGGTGCAGTGTGAAGCATAGGTAATGTTCTGCAGTGTGACTGATCTCAGTGGTGCTTGGCTGACTGAAATGATGGCTGTCATTTCTGTTCCCAGCAGCAGCATGGGCATATTCTGTACCGTGAGTGCTCAGACTGTGTAATTACTTTTTGGAAATGTTCATTTTTTTTCATGCTTACCGAAACTCTGCAGTATGCAATCTGCCATTGTCTGGGTTTTTTGAATGTATTTAATAGTCTTGTGTAAGGATTCCTGCTGTTAAGAAATTCAGACACCTAGATAGAGAGTCTGGAGAGATGGACAGATTAATAGACATATATGTACATAGATATATGTGTGTGTGTGTGTGTGTGTGTGTGTGTGTGTGTGTGTGTGTGTGTGTGTGCACCCTCAGGAAGAAATCCAGGTGTCAAAGAAGGGTCTTTATGGGAAAATCGAGTCATATGGTAGCTTCGAATCAGGTTTGCTTTACTGTGACGGCATTGCCTAAGGCATAATGCCTGCAGGAACAATGCCTCCACCTAGGCAAGCTATAGGCAGGGAGTCCTGTGGAAAAGCTAGGAAGTATCACAAGCTGGGGAGAGCTCTCTAGTACCATGTATCAGAGTGTTTAAATGGGAAATCAATAGGCTTCATATTCCATGCAATTTAAATTATTTATTTGTGCTTAAGCCCTGCCAACAAAGCATGAGTTAAAGAGGAATTTGGTTTCTAAAGGATTCATATTTTCAACCTTTTCTTTGCAACCTCGAAGGCCAGAAAGTTCCTGTATTTTGCTCTTTTCTTGTCGGCTTTGTTTTTTAACTTAGGCTCAAATAACCCTGCAGTCTCTTCACGCCGGAGTATGGAGCTTTATTAAAAAAAATATCCAAACAAGAGATTGAAAATGCTGGCAGCTGGTAAAACTGAATTTGTTTTCTAGAGCATGCCATATTTGAAAAGACTAAGTAGACAAGCAGAAAATGAGAAAGAATCATCTTCCAAGCTGATAGGCCCTGTTTATCTGAAGTGGGACAAGGAAAACTTTTATCCCACATAACTTTTACTTTTGGATGGCATTTGAATTGGCCTTGAGTGTTTGGCAGCTCATCTGTTGAGCCATCTGTTTCAGATTATGCATGCTCAGAGGGCATATTGCACCCAGGATTACAGCTCCCCTGAACACAAGAAATTTGAATTGGCTTTGCTGTTTAATGATCAGTAAGCATGGATGTGCATGTACATGTGCATGACACATCTAAATAAACTCTGTTTATTTGGGACAAATTGAAGCATTCACACAGCTGGAAGGGCTTAGAAGGGGAAAGCCTTAGGCCTTGTTCGCTGTCCTCAGACAAGGCAAAACAAGAGAAAAGCACCCAAGGTCCAGGAAATTTCTCTTCTAGATGGAAAAGTTCTGAATTAACTAAGAGGTAATATATTAGCCAGTTCTACAGCCCCTTTAAACAGTGTCTTAAAGGGATTGTAGGGTAGAGAAATTGCAATTTGGCTCCCTCCATTAATGAATCATCTCCAGTCTCAGTTCAGCGCCAGAGATGAACCGGGCTGGGTAGTGAATCAGAAACCTGTAACCAACTCTGTGAGAGTCTTTGTTATGCCTAAGTACATCATGGCCAGGAAAGAGGATTTGATCCATAAACTTTAATGGTGCATTATGTGAATCTTGTATTATTTATGGCATGCTAGTAGCACTTATCTTTTTCATGGTATGTGCTTTGAAAATTTTTTTTTTAAAGAATATACTGCTTGTTCCACTCCTCCCTTTTCCTTCCTTTCCCCAGAATGCTGACTCAATTCCTTTTACTCTGTCGGTCAGCTTGCAATTTTAGGCATTTCCTTGTCCAGTTTTCAGGGGAACACTTTACTTCCCTCTCATGAGCACTGTGCGGAACTCCTGTGGCTGTTGAATCTCATGGTGGCTGGAGATAGAGGAGATTTCTTTGCAAGCAGTAGAAGTTGACATAAGACCATCTGCTCTTCATGAAATTCCCTGAACCCATGGACTTGGATAGCGATTGTGCAGTTGTGTATGAGGAAAAAATTTGGCTCACATAGTGCAGTGGTGGAAGGAATGGTAAATCTAGAACCAACCAGGAGATTTGAGGGATAAATGCAGTTTTGTCACAGATTCTTTTTCTAGAATAATTATATTTCTTTTTTTACAGGTTTTCACATTAAGCAAACCCCCAGACTGCATTATTAGCAAAGTTTGAGTCCTCTGGCAATGAGGATCAGACTTCAGTATAGTTTATAATAAATGGTTAACAGAGCATTGACCAAATGTAGATATATTGTATTGTTTGGGCAGATCTTATTCAATGTACATGAAGAGTCTTAATTATGACATTAGATTGAGCTTGGAAATATTCCTTCTTGCTTCAAGTAGCTTACATAGTTCATTTAATCAAATAGCTGTATATGTGCAATTAAATGTGCAACATCTAAATTTTGAGGCGTTTTACTTTTTGTGATACATTGAATGTGCTCATCTGCTAAAAATAGATCTTCATATTACATTGCTTATTCAAGTATTAAATTCTATTACTTTTTAAATTAGTAATCCCCAAAGAGCTACAGGAATTGATGAACGTTATTCCATCAATGTTAAAAATTTGAGTTACCTGAGAGAAAAAGAGGTCTAATTAAAATTTTTTCCTTGTTGAGTCCTGTTAAGTGATCTCCTCGTATGAGAAATTTGTGAAGTTGTTGCAAAGCTGTAAGGGCAGGGATCAGAGCTGCAGATATGTATAAAAGTCAGCTGTGTGATGATGGTAAAGGGAGACAGAGACACATTCTGTGCTGGTTTTAGAATCTGCTGAGGACGTGGGTGCTATATTTTGGGCAAGAGAACTCTTTTAGCCTAATGCCATCTGGCTGGCTGTCATCTGTGCCAGTTGTTATACACACCAAGCTGCCTGTCCTGTCCCTACCATGTTTCTTGAAGTGGAAATTAAATTTAAAATACAGTAATTTCCAGTAGCCTGATTGGAAACATATCCATGGAGGGATTTAGAAACCCAAGGAAGCAATCCAAGCTTCTATGCTTCTGTCAGAAACTTTGATCAGAAGTTTCCTTATCCGTGTCCTGAAGCAATCTTCGGATGCTTCTCCCCTTTCAAGCCTCACTGGCAGCAAAAAGTCCTGGCTGTAGGATCTGCTTCAATTTGTTTTCCAATACACATGATAAATACAGTTAAAACACACATAAAACCTCCACACACTCCCACCTGAGGTCTTCTGTTTCATTTTTTTAATTAGTAACTATATACCTGTATTTATAAATACAACAATACAAGTTTTCCTCTCTCTACAAGGTACCTGCATGATTTATATTTTTGGGATTGCAGTTGTGCCATCTAGCACAGCATGGCTCTGTTCTGCAGTCCTCTGTAGGAGACCCACAGCTAACTTTTAGCCTGGGATTTATTCCCTACTTGGAAGAATTGGAGTTGAGCTAAATTAAACAACTCATCTATATATTCGTTTTACAGTTAACTAAATAGCTCTACTGATGATTTTGGAGCATTTTTTTCTCATGCTCATCTGTATATATGTAATTTACCATCATTAATGCTATCATAAGGAGAGAGAAATTCATTAAATCATTTTGTACAGGTATTTCTGTAAGGAAAATCATTACAGTAAACTTGATTTCAACAGGACCAAATTATGTATCTTCACTAAACATAAAGAGACTGACAATCAAGAATGTTTCAGTTTTGGATGGAATTTGAATCTTTTGAATGATGGAGATTCTCTCAGGAAGAATATATCTTCTGTTTCTACCAAACTCATCCAGCTATCTGATCTTACCTACCTTATATGTTTTCTGTGTCTATTTTATATCTTGATACTTTTCTCCTTTGGACCTTAGTGTTCTTTGTGTCAGTTTTATACCTGATATATATTTGTCTTGTGAGCACCTGGGGGGGGGGCTGTCCTTCTAGAGAAGGTCAATTTTGTTTGTCATTGAACTGATTCAACAAATTAAATTGATATAGGGATCTGAAAAATCTCGGTGGTTTGATGCTTGTGCATCATCATCAATAATTTTGGTAATCTGATGAAGATATTTATAAATAACATTCTTCAACTTCTTCTCATAATTTGTGAATCTCATTTAAATTACTATTACCAATAACAGTGGGAGTTGAGTCTTTCAGATTCTGCAGTGCATTTTTAAAACCAGAATATATTTAAATGGAATTTTATTTGTAAAGACAGCAAGTTTGATTGAAAAACTGTTGTGAAGCTGCTGAGTCCATGATGTGTTTTTCAAAGTCACAGTGATGGTTACACTGGAATTATTTACCACAGCTGCTTTAAATGCTGATAAAAGTCTTTTAAAGAAACATTTTTTTATGAATGGTCACCAGACTTTCACTTTGTAGTTGTTGTATAGCTATATCTGTTTATAGCTGTATTAGCTTCACCTGTTCAACAGGTGAGATGTCTTTTATTACACCTAAAAGGACAGGAACATAAGGTGGCACAGAGGAAAGCAAGTCCTTGTCAGCTGATGGAGTTCAAATTCCATTAACACCCTTTTGCATCTGATCAGTTACATGCACACCTTTACAATTCCATTGAGGCTGAATCACTGCTCCATTACTTCTGCAAATTAATCTTTAAAAAATCCCAAACAAAATCAACCAACCAAACAAACCAGTAAACAAATCAGTCATTAAGCAAATAACTTGGTCATATTTAAGAATATTTAATATTTTAATTGCACTGTGTGTGCAATCAAATGAGAACATATTTAATTGTGAACTATTTACTGCTATTGTACTTTACAGCAATAAGAGAATATTCAGTCTTTAATACTTAGCAGTGATATTTATTGTATGTGCTTAAAATATTTTTCATAAAGCAAATATGTTTTGATACTATCTCATCAGTCAAGTTACAATCTAATATTGATAGTACCAACCTGATGTAGAAGAATGAAAAAATTTAATTACATGTCGATTATTCAGGAGTACAAAAAACAAAGAGAGGTTTTAAGGGAACATTCCTTAGTCTTATCTGTTGACACCAGTGGGATTATGTGTGTTGCACTTAAAGAACATTTTGCCTGCTGATGTTGTGCAATAGTTGGCCGAGTAACAGAACAGATTCCACTCCCTGCTACAGAGCTGTAAATAAAAAAAATCCCACATGGTGCTTTCTCATTTATGGACATACAGCAGGATTGTGCTTTTGAGAAAGGGAGGTGCAGCTGAAAAGGCATCTGTGGAAATTCCTTCTGCCTGCAGAAAGAGCACTGCAATTTGGTATTTGATAGCTTTCACAGAGTGCAACCTGCAGGCTCCTTTACAGATGTCAGCACTCATACAGATGTAGGCAAGCAGTGCATTGCTCTTGCTTCTCACTGTATTTGTCAATAATTTGTGATCTTTTCCATAGCAGCAAAACCACAGTTTTAAAGTCAGTTGATCAAGGTTAGCTAAAATGATCGAATCATCTCTGTCCTTGTCTACTCTGAGGGCTAAAACATTAACACCTTTTCAAATATGATTGATTTTCCACTATTGTTGAGACTTTTGACTCATCTCCTCACTGAACCTTTGGCACTCACTACCTTAACCCAACTGAGATCTCTGTTCTGTCACTGCGGCTCCCATACATGAGAGACTTCATTGCTGAAAGCAAGTGGAATATGATTTACATTTAGGAGAAGTTTTAACTACTAGTGTAAAATTAAATATGAATATTGTGTTGTCCTGAATAAGGATGAATTAAAAATATGATTTAAATGTTGGTACCTGAATTGCTCAGCTTGAAGACTGACATAGTAGGTTACTGTGATTTGTGAAAGTTATTTTTTGTCTTATGACCAGTGTTACTGCATTCTTGTTATTTTGCTTTAATACTTTCTGAACCATTTTGACGTTATTATGGTTGTAATTAAGACTAGATGAAAATGAAAGAAAGTGGAGAAGGTAATAATAGATAAGAAGATGAAAATAATTGGGAGGACAAGTAAGGAAATCTCAAGAAGAAACTCTTGCTAGTATCAAGAGTTACAGTAATGCCATAAAAATGGTCTTTTACCATTAACAGTCATGAGTTTGTCTTAAAGACAAATCAGTTAATGAGAGGAAAAAATGCTAAATGGTCTTTTTATCTAATTACTTCACCTATCTTGTAATTCTGAAATTAATTAATAGTCTTTGTGAAGGGCAGAGTGAACTAATTCTAGGTTAGGGGAATGTTGAGAATTCAGTGTGCAGATTATATTTTTTAATATTTTCTGTTTTCTTAAAACATAATCATCTTTCAGTTGTTTCAGAAAGGTGAGCAATGTGTTTCCTGGATTTATAGTACAGAAAACATGCCTAAGGAAACAGGGAACAGAAGAAACTGTTGGTAAAAGCTTTTCTGCCTGCTGCTTTGTAAACATAGTAGCTTTCAATCCTCGTTTTGTTTAATATACACTACACACTATGATATCGATGTGTTTAATTTATAATGAAGACTGATGCTGTTTCAGCAGTGCTATTGCTTGTTCTATTTCTGTCAGAACATGTATTAAGCTGTTCAAGAAACAGCAAAATCTCCAACTACTGCATTAGCTGGACATGTCAAACTAATACCTATTGAAGATTTTTCTGCATTTCAAATATGGTCTTGAATGAAAAATGTCATTCTGCTGTCAGTCATCCAGCTGATTATCTAGAGGTCAAGCTGACCTCTTGTATATGTCTACATTTTCTCTTATTCTTCTACAACATGAGGTGTAGCCCCATGAAACTGGCTAATATAAATCAGTTTGAGAAATATACTTACAGACTTAATGAAAAGATAAATTGTGCATGTTTTAAAATAGCATAGATCTGTACTGCTGCATTTCAGATTGCCAACTCTTCCATCAAATATGATTGAAGAGATTCACTCAAGCCCTGTTCAGGTTATTTTCAATTTTACCATTCTCATAATAAAAATTCAAGATTGTTCTTTCTAATTACTTCAGTTCAAAAATAATTTTAGCCTTTGGATTTCTGAATACTGGCAATATGGATGAGATCATTTTACAAAACAAAGAGGTACAATGATTCCATACTGTACTGTTTCTGCCAGATGAAGGAATTAAATTCAGATATATTCAAATACTTCTGAACATCTGAACAGAAAGCACTTTAGAGATGAAGAAATATGCAGATGAAGAAAAATTGCTACAGTTTTGTATAAATTCGATCATCCCACAACCTGCTTGTAAATACTTTCAAAGCTGCTATAACTTTGAAAGTCTGCAAACCACCTTAAGAAGCCAAGAGCACAGCACTAGATGAATTAATAGATAATTCCTATGCAGTTTTCATAATGATCCATCTACATACTCTAGTAACTGGACATCCTCGTAGAAGCTACACCGTAGGACTCACAGATTACATGTTTTATACAGAAGAAACCCAGAAATTAACAGATCTCTACAGAAAGTCTGTTGGAGTCTGGCTAGATGATTTTAGTGTTCTCTTGTGGCCTTAAAACATAGCAGCCTATCTGTTACCCTTTGTCTACAAAACTTGCAGCTGCATAAAATGTAAAGAGCACACAAACCGTGTCCTGGGGTGGATTTCTAGATAAAGGCACGCCTGCAGTCCTGACTTCCTAAACCAACTTGTGTCACTAGTCCTGGAAAGTATTCAGAGGTTTCTGATGAAAGGTGCCCTCAGTCCAAAGGTTGTCAAAGTTTGTATGATCATCTTCTTTATTTCTCGGGAGGGATCTTTCAGTAACCTAGGTGTGGGAAATGCTGCCCTGTATCAGGAGCATGGGTGTTGCTTGGCTCTCTGAAACCTGTGCAGTGTAAGACAGTCTGTTTGCCTGTGGGCAGGTGGGCAGGTTCCCTTGCATTACAGTCTTTGATCTTAGAACTGTGATTCTTTTTTTTTTTTTTGCCAGGATTTTGTGTGTTGATGCATATGTTTCCTTTCGTTCTGTAAAACTCAAAGTGGCTTAATTCTTCTTACCTTTAAATCCTTGATTCTGTCTACACAATTCTGCAGCTACTGCTCTGCTTTGCACTGGAATTCCAGAGAGCTGGGTACCTCATTTAGTGCTCAGGAATGCAGGACGCAGGACTGAGTCATTTCTCTCTCAGCCTCCGGAGTGATCATGGGTTCTAGTAACACCTTTCCTAGAACGAGCAGAACAAGTCACACTAAATGCCTGTCTGCTGATTTGGGCTTCCTGTGTGCTGATCCATAGGGTAAACAAAGCTCTAAGAAAGGAAGAGGTGGACACTTAAGATATTGTTTCTGGGGAGACCATTGGATATGACTAAAATGTTACCAGCTTTACTAACAAACGTATTTGGAGATCTATAAAACAGAGGTCATTAGTGTTTGACTCTGACTGGTGGAGAGCCTTTCTGTGCTGTCTTGCTGCAGCACATTTTCAAATTCAGCTGTACCAGAACAAGTCACTTTATACTCTTACACAGTGTTTCACAGTGGGAATTTGCACCAAAATTGTTGTGCTGCTGCTGTGCTTGCTGCACTGCTGCAAGGCTCAGCCTTCACCAGCCATTTGGCTAGTTTTGATTTGTTAGCAGTCCCTTGTTTGTCAAGTGTAGACATAACCTTGTGCATTGTACTTTTAAAGAAACAATAAAGAACACTGAGATCTGGTACCTACTTGTCAAAATTCCAGTACTTGGAATCATAGAAAATCCTATTATACTTACAACTAGAAGCATGCTAATACTATTTTCCATATCCTTTGGGTATCAAGTGCACTGTAGTAGAGGATCTTGCAACAAAAAAATCAACGTATAGCAGTTCTTACAGAGCAGATTACAGATAAACATTTCCTGCAGGAGAATTCATGTTGAATGCAAAAAGATCTAAAATGAAACTGTTGAAGTTCTTGTAGTTCATTGATCTTTTGACTTTCTTATGTTTTTAACAAGCTTTTCTGAAAACCCATCGCAGAATCCCACCACTCCTTACACAATTCACAGAAGATATTGCAAAAGGTCAAGATTCATGGGGTCAGCAAAGGGAGAGACAGAAGAATGGGGTTTCCACTGAGGAGAAAATAAGTGGAGAAGTACATTTGGAAAATCCCCCTGTTCCAGATTTCAGGAGCTCTTCCACCCTAGCCAAGCCCTGGTGAGCTGCTCATGGCTAAGCCAAGAAAGGTCATTGGAGGGCATTGTTTTGCAAACCTGCCAACAGCTTTGAGTAAATTGTAGTGGCTGTGATTTTTCTCTTGGCTGAAAGTAAGTATGAAGTCCAGTTTTATGATCCAATATCAGGTGATGACATCTCAATTCCAGCTGAGAAGCAAAGAGCTGGTTTTCTTCTGGGAGCTGTCATTCTAGATTTGTGAAAATTTGCAGTGCGATCATTAACCATCAGCAGGCTGACAAGTGCTGTTGTAATTGTTACAGAGATGTCTGAGGCTCTGACCTGGTTGTTTTAACTGTCCTGGTGGTTTGAGGCATCCAGGACAATTTGTCTGTGAGATGCACGGAATGATCAACAACAGCACAGATCTACATGACCACACTAATTCAGTGCTGATTATATGAAACTCATTATTATTTTAATTTGTAGAGGCCACGGTGGTTACCTTGAGTGCTTCTTGCCCTCTGACTGTGGACACAGTGGTCATGCCTGATGACTGTGAGTGTGCACAGCCAGGGTGAAGGTACATAACCACGTACCTGGCACTGCCTGCTTGTTCCTGAGCTGCAGGTGCAACTTGGAGTCTGCTGCAGCAGCTTTGGAGAGCACTACGGAAATGCTTTCTGGATGCAGACTGCTATGCATTTCAGTTTGAGGGAGTAAAACTGGGGGGGGGAATTTGCTGTATTTATTTTCTAACACAAAGCTTCAGGAAGGTCAGGCCCTTAGGAGTGGTCATTCGGCCGGAGCAGACCTCCCTCCTGGACGAGTGTTCTGCTCTGAGGGCACTTGTGGCTTTTAATTGTACTCAGGGGTGACACAGCTCTGCTGGTTGACCTGCACAAGTCCCTTGACTCAACAGCCTTGTTCCAGAGCCTTGCTGCAGCTTTGGGTCCCTTTCTGGACCTGGTGGGAAATATTGATGCAACACCTATGAGAGAAAGGGAACAGCAGCAAGAACACTGCTGAGCCAGATAGCCTGCCCACAAAATTCTGCTTGCAGCAGCTCTCGGCATCAAGCCTCCAACTCCAGAGCTAAATCCCAGGTCCCTGTTTTGCATTTTCCTTCTCTTTGCAGAGAACACATCAGCCTGGGTGTAACCTCTCTCCTGAGAGGCCACCAGTCCCTGCCAAGCTGCAAGACTGAGAGATGAAGGAAAAAACTGACAGAGCAAAGGGCACCCACCCATGAGCTCATGGCAGCTCAGAAACCCAGGCTCTCCAAATGCCTACCAAGGGACCCCCTCCCAAAAATACTGCTCTTCCCAGGAGACACAGGAGCTCTAGCTTTACAATCTTCTGGTTTAATTTCCAGCTATTGATTATTCTGAGATGGTATTCCAATTTTAATCAAAGAAGAAAGAAAAATCAACCTAGAAATATAAAATCTGTGTTGTTTTCTAGGGATTTTGCTTATGAGAGAAGTGTGAGGTGGAGTAGGGAGGTGACAGTGAGTATGTGAATGGTGTGAATATTTTTATATCTATTCTGTTTGCTTTTTATATTCTTCCCCTCTATATCTTCTTTTTCTTACTGAAGAAATGGCTGAGAAACAGGTTGGTAAAACAGAGCTTCTGTAAATCCTTTATTAAGGAATAGGTGGGAAGGAGGGATCCCACGTTTCACGACAGATGATGAGCACTAGCAGCTCAGGATGACTGCCAGCTGAGGAATGTCAGGATGCAGAGGTGGGGCATGAGCACACAACTGAGCTGAGGAGGACAAAAACAATGCAGAGGGGTAGAGAATTACAAACAAATAAAGAAAACAAAGCATGTTGGGAAGGCTTTCCAGTAATCAAGTATGACTTCAGCTAATTTCCTCATACTGCTCCGAATGCACATTTGAAGTTTTTAAATGTGTGCCTAAACCACCTTGGGGTAAAGTATAAAAATAGGAACATTTTCCCTCAGCCCTCAGTGACTGATGTATGCTGAGGTAGTGCAGAGCTCAGAGTAGGAGTGGAAATAAGCCAGTGGGAGGAGGTGAGCAGGTACAAGAGGAGCAGGAGGATGAGTGGTGACACAAGTATTGTTTTCAGCCAGCCTGTACACAATTGTTTCTCATGGGTTTGGAGAATGTGGTGCAATTTACTCCCCACTCCAGCTTGCTTCTTTGTGTCTTGTTGGCTGTGATGTCTCATAGTTTCTCCTGCCATAGGGCTTGCTCATCCCTTTCTCTTGGTTACTCTTCCCCAGAAGAGCCACTGTTCACCTGAGTACATGCAGACGGACAGAAGGACATGTACAGCAATGAGTTGCCTGGGCAGGCGTCTAATTTCCTGTGAGTGGAGGGAAACAGGAGGCCGAGCCCAGGGCTGCTCCTCACTGCTGTGAGGATGTGTCGGGTCAGGACATCCTGCTGGGCTCACATGCTGCTTCCTCCTGGGCTTTGTGCCCAATTCTGTTGCAACTGATCCCAGACCTGGTTCACCTCCTGTTTTGGGACTTCCCCCACCTGTGTCATGACTAGGCTGCAGAACTGCAACCATTCACCATGCTGGGAGCACCTCCAGCAGAAGCAGGGCCAACAGGGAAGGTGAGGGAGAGGCCAGCAGCTGGCAGTGGGGGATGTTTGCCACCGTGTCAGGCCAAGGGCTCCGGCTCCGGGTTTTCGCTGCAGCTGCCTCGAGCAGGCTCCGGCTCCGGAAATCTGTGCCCGGTTTTGCGCGCGGCTGCGCTGCCGTGTGGCGGCGGGGGGAGGCTCCGGCTCCGTCCGGCGGGCGGGCGCGGATCCGGTGCCGGGATTTGCCCGGGGCCGGCTGGGGAAGTTGCCGAAGTTGTGCGGCGAGTGGCGGGGCTCGGCGCGTCCTTCCTGCGGCCCGGCCGGGGGCATGGAACAGCATGGCCGCGCGCCTCTCCCTGGCACAGGTACCGACCGGGGCTGCGCGCCCGGCCCGCCCGCGGGGCCGCCACCGCCCGCTCCCGCCGCGGGCACGGCCGAGCCCCGCGGGGCTGCCCGGGGGGCCCGCGCTTTGTGCGGCCGCCGCAGCCCCGCAGCGCTGCCCCGCCGCTGTCAGGTGGCGGCGGGGCGGGGGTGTGTCCGTGTCTGCGGGATGGAGGAAGGGAGGGAGAACGGCAGCGAGGGGAGACGGGCGGGCAGCCCCGCACCGCGAGCCGGAGGTGCCACGGGCGGCGAACGGGGTCCCGCCCGGCCGCAGGTGCCTCTGCCCGGGGCTGGGGAGACCCAGGCGGGGAGCGGCCCTGCGCGGGCGGGGCGCGGAGCTGCGCCGGCGGCCGTCGCGGTCCGTCTTTTGTCTCTGCAGGACTCGGGGCGTCGGGCTGGAGCCCAGCGCACCCCGTCCCGGAACGCCGAGAGCGGGCGGGCTCGGGGAGTGTTCGCGGAGGGGCTGAAAGGCGATAGCGGCGGGTTAGGGTGTCCCTGCCTGGTGCCAGCCCCGCGGGCACACCCGGCACCGAGGGGATCTCCGGGGCAGCGAGGCCATGGGCAGGTGACCCTGGGAGGGATAGACGAATTCCTTGTTTTAACAGAAACCTGCCTCCGCAGATACTTCTTGCAAGTCATTTTACCTTGGTTTTGGTGGAGCCCGTGGTGTGGGGACACTGTTGTCACGTAGTGCCTATACAGGTGCCTCGTAGTGCAGAGTTGTGCAGGTGATGGCCCTAAAACTTGGAGACTCTTGGCACTGTTTCGTGTGATCTCACTTCACCTCAATCCTTGTTGCTCGCATTTTCTCCTGACGGTAATGGAATCACTACACACAGGTTGTTCTATACCGTTAGGATCATGTCTTATTCCCTAGAGCTGCTATAGCTAATGAACTTTTCGATACTTTTTAATTTCATTTAGCTGTGAGATGAGAAATCTCCATTCCTACCTGACATAAGGCTGAGGTGGTTCACCCTGCTGGCTTGGGATGCTTCAATCTGGTAGCCAGTTGTGACATTTACACAAAGCGGAGCGGGTAAATGAGCTTAATGAATTGCTTAAGCACATGGAAGTAAACTTTAAAAGCTGGCAGCAAGGCTGCATGGTTTGCAGTTACTTACATAGTTCACTTTTGAGTCAACCATTTCAAGGAAAGAAAGGGTAGTTCAGTGAAGAGGTGAATAAATATGTGGAGAAAACAAATGTGTATTTTAAGAGTCTAAAGGTATAGAGTTATGAAGTATAGTACTTTTGTGAAAGCTTGATTTATATTAAAATGGCTAAGTTAGCATTGTCTAAGTCTCAATAGTCTTGAAGTAAGTGAAAAAGCTTTAAACATCTGCTTACTGAATGGAAAGTTTTCACAGAGCAGCTCTGCCTCTTGGTTTGTGGAGAGGAGTGGGGTGTCAGCTCTGGTGTGTTCTACAGCAAGACATTGCCTACAAGCTGTGTAATCCTTTCATTGTAGAATTTCTTTACTTTTTTGGTCACATGGATGAGGGACTAAACACAAATGTGATAATGTTGACAGAAGCAGAAAAATCGCCAGTATCCTTAAAACCATTGTGACGGCAGCTTACAACACTGGTTAAACTGAGGGAGCTATTTCTGTGTGTTGACCACTTGTGCGGGGCTTTCTTTTTTTGGCATGTTTGTTTTTTCTTCTTGTGTTGCATAAGAATCATCTTAGGAAGTCAAGCAAGCCTGAAGGTTGTTCTTTTCAATGTAGTTTCCAACATGTGGAATTTTTGGCTTATAAAAAGTCCTCACAAGTGTTGCAGTGTTCAGAATCTGTTGAAGAGCATGAGGAAGTGAAAATGAGGGCATGGGGGTGGGGAGTGCAGTGGTGCCTGCTCTGAGATCAGTTACTGACTCCAGCAGTAAAGGTGAGCAGAGCAGTATGGTCTGCTCTGGTCACATGCACAGAGCAAGAGCCACATGAACCTGCACTCAAACTCACTGCTGGCTCCGATTTTCTGTTCTCTTTCCTGTGTTTGGTTTGACACTACTTTAGCATGGCTGGAGCGTTGGGTATTTCCGAGTGAGGGTATTTTCAGATAATTTTGCAGCTGCAATGTGTGAGAGGGCTGCACATCCTTTATTTGAATATCAAAGCTATAATTTCAGTAATTTGAAAATTTTCTGCGCTAATTGTATTCTTTTGACTGATTAGTAAAAATACTTCAAGACTGTGTAACTCTAGTGAAATTTACTACACCAAGTATGCTTGAACAAGGGTTGCAAACTGAAGGTGATTATCTCTCCCTCCTCTCTCCCTTTGATAGTAGGTATCTCAAGTATCTTTTATCTCCCCATTTTGAACTCATTCTGCAACATCTTGTTGCCACTTGCGTTTGCTCAGTGAGCGTTATGGTCTGAGCATGACTGTGAATTTAATTTGGAACTTTTAAGGGAGCTTCTACCGCGGGAGTGTTTTGTTGTGGTTGCCTTTAGTTTGGAAACAAGCAAACAACAGCAATGAGAAGGAACTGACCGATCTCGCAGATTGTCATCTGTTCTTGGAAAAGTCAAATTAAGCTATAACCAGCATAAGGGGTTGTATGTTTTGACCTTTCAAGGATGGTTGCTTGTCAGACCTATTTCATAAGGGGAATTTAGGGAGGAAGAACAGAAAACTGAAAATGTGGAAAATGGATGTTAAAAATGGGGTAGAGGTGTTTCTTGAAAGGTGGCTTAATATGGACATTCAGTAACTTCTTGTTGCTCTTGAAAATTGAACTTGTGGTTAATTCTGAAAAACTGGCTGTGATTGAGGGGGAAGCTCACCGTTAAGGGATGCGCTGTAAATAAATATTCAGGAAGAAAACGAGGATAACTTTGTGTTTGTCTTCCTGATGAAATGCTCTTTTTGAGAAATGTGCTAGTTGTCTTGAAGTAGTTGTGAGCTGCTTTGGTAAATGAGACAAAATCATGTAATATCAATTTGTATCCTAATTAGCTGCAAGTCTCATTTTAGACTTGAGTATTGTGTTGCAGAGTTGAGAATGCTGTGCTATGTCATTGAAGGGAAACATGGAGTATTACACTGAGGCTGAGCTGGATGGATTCCTGTCTCGTGCACACATTGCCAGGATTAAGGTCTTGTTACTGGAATACACAGGATCCAAATACTTGCAGTATGAATGATACCCTCACAGTAATGCACATGTTGTGTATAATGTAGAGCCAGAGGTTTTGAGGTCTCTGGCAAACTTGTGGTTTCTTTTTTGTTGTTGTTTTTTTGTTGTTGTTGTTGTTGTTGTTGTTTTTTCAAGAAATCAGCAAAATTGTCAAATAAAGATTATAGTTAGTAATTTTTAGTGGAATGAGGAACCTGTTGTTCCCCTTTCTGTCCTGCAGATGAAGAAACCAGAGTATGCATGTGTATGTTTCAACGTGGAAATAGAGGAGACTGAGTGGTGTTAAAGCAGATGGAAGCTAATTTTTTTTGGTTGGTATTGGATCCACCATGTTAGAGAAGCTGCCTCTAAAAAGGCAGTGCAGCTACTCTTTCATGTTGAACAGGCTTTGTTCAGTACTGATTAGAAGATGGTTGAGATTTTCTGTAGCAATGTGAAAATTAAATGGAACCATTTCTAATTATGCAGTGACAGACATCTCCACAGAGAGAAGACAGCAGTTCTTGTGCCTGCTTCAGCTGTTCAATAGGAAAGAAAGTGCTCAGTTTTTAAGTACTTGGTAATAATTGTATAGAAATTTATAGTAAATATTTTCTTTACGTTTGTTATTGCTGTAGGAGATATTCTTGGTTATATAATTGAAAGTGGTGGAAAGCTTTACCCTGAAACGCTTCAGCTAAGACAATAAAGCAATAGAGGAAAAAGAGAGTTGATTATTGTTTTGAAATAGCATTGTAAGGAAACCAACTTGCCTTGGACTTACCTGCCTTTTGGCTGGCTAACTACAGGAAGAACATTTAATGCCAGACTGTGTCTTCTGAAAACTCTTAAAATGAGTCCTAGAGCTTCGTGTTGTGATAGAATATGGTATTTTGGATTTTAATGAGGATAGAATAGCTTATTTCTCCCTAGATATCTCATTTGGGTTGGAAGGGGAAATTACTTTTGTTTTTCTCAATAGACAGCTTTTGTTTGTTTTTAAGCCTTTTTGGAAGGAAGGTTGTGGCTGGATGGACAGACTGGTAATAGTATCTTGTTAGACCTAAATGCGAATGTGCCAGGGGCATGAAAACATGGGGATTGATTGACAACAGAAGATGAAAAAGACGAATGTTCCTGAAGGTGTTTTCTATTTCCTAGGTTATCATTCTAAAGTTCATAGGTTTGTATCAAAGGTTGTAATTACTACAACACAGATTACCCTTATGAAGTGATCAACTTTGAAATGGAGCCATAATAATGTCTTTCTATTTTTGTACGCTGTGGAATCTGACCTTTTCTCTCTCCCTCCTTTTGCATTTAAAACAAGTGGAATTTACTCTGCAAATGGTTGTTACAAATCCCATAAAAAGAATTTTGCCAGGTAAATTCTACAGCAGCACCTAGAAAGGTGTTGAACTGTATTTTTTTACTTATCCCAGAAGAATATCCTAGATTATATTTGCATCTGTTGGTTTGTTGTGGGGTATACTTTGAAGGAAAACCAAGTTTATTACTAGTAAAATAGTCTGGGAAACTTTTTTACTACTATTATTCTATTTGTACAAAATTCCAGTTACTGCAGAGATATTGATGTTAAAATGAATATTGGAAACACTAATGAAGTAAAGAGTTATTGGCTTGTGCTCTTAAGTGCTGAATGAAAAGATTGTTTTGCACTTAGTGTTTCCATTGGAGGACTTCAACATGATGTTTCATGTCCAGGAGTGACAATGATCAGCTTGGCTGTAATAAAGAAACATTTGGCTGAACAAAGGGTGACATTGGGCAAGAGGGATGATGCACGAGCATCGGTGGTTCCAGCGGATGCACTGGCCAACTCTGTTCCACTGCTCTGCTCACAGCTTTAGACTTTTACATTCTAATGAAGTAACACTTAGAAAGTCAAATATTTGAATATTTGGGAGAGCTGTCCCTCCAGGTTGTTGTATAAAGTGTAGCTGAGTGGGTAAATAAAGCACATGAGGTTTAAGTAAGAAAATACAGCGTGCTGTGGAGTGCTGGGAAATGATTGAAAGTTGTTTGTTGTATTGGTGTTGTGGCAGTCTGAGGGCTGGCAAAACTTGAATATATTTTGTCAGGCTATTTTAAGGGATGTGTAACTGCATGCTTAGTTGATGACTGAAATAATAAAAGTCTTTGGGTACCAGAGCAAAGTCAGAGCAAGGTTAAGCTATAAAAATGGAGGTATTGCAGTGAATACCAATGGTGGTTTCCCAGCATATGTAATTTTTCATGTCTGGCTGTGGGTGAGGTATTTCCCACCCACCTCCCAGCAATCGAATAAAACCTTATCAGCTGTGTGTCCCTATTGTTGTTTCCCCCAAACACCAAAAAACCCAAAACAAACAACAACAACAAAACCCACAAAACCCCACCAAACACAAAACCAAAAAAACTAGAAAATCAGAAGCTGAGTCTCTGCAGCAGTATACTTGCTGAATAAGCTCTGAATGGAAGCTCTCCTGTTATTTCTAGCTGTACTCTATAATTTACCTTTTAGGATGTTCTGGTGATGCTGCATGCTTTCTCTAATTGCACAAGATCATACTAAACTAATTTCTACCAAACATCTTCTCTTAGTAGAATTTTCTGATAATCAGCACCCGTGAACATGAAGTACTCAGCCAAAATAGCAGCTGTTGCTGTAGGAAAATGTATGTGGTGTTATTTAAAAGATTAGGTTTTGCATTGTTTCAGGTCTTGGATTTTTTTTGAGTTTCTGAGAATAATTTAAAAATAAAGAAAGAGCCTTTTCCAAAGAAGTTGACCACTTAACTTTAGGTGAGCCCTGAATGTCTGGCAGAGGGCAGTGGAATGAAGGCAGAAGTTATCCACAACAAGGGTTCAAGTTACAAAACCCAAAGTTAGAATATTATTCTATTTTAATGTGGTACCGTTGCTGTGGGTTTAGTTTTGAATTCAGGGATTAATTTGGGTGACTGAAAATTTTACAGACTGGTTGCATATGGCACTAAATTCTAAAGAATAATGCACTGGATAGTGAAATAAAATTATATTGCTTTGTACTCGAATATTAGAGAGCACTTCCTAGCCTGAGTCGTTTCAGGTTTCTGCTTTTGCCCATAGGCAATGTTGCCTTGGAGTTCCTGTTTCACACAGCCTCACCCTGTGACCTGGCTTGGGGAAATCTCATCTGGGATGGTGTCAATGACTGCAAAACAAGAAGTCAGTCTAAAAGTTACAGCAGAAAGAGCTGTCCTAGTTCCTCATCATTGTACAGAGTAAATCCTAAATGCTTCTTTGAAGACCAGTGGAGAGTGTTTTATATCTTTGTCCAGAGAGAGGGAAATTGAAATATGGATCTCCGGGATTCATTTTCTCTTTCATTTTCTCTGTGTCTCTTTTACAGCTATCGAGTGCAAATCCTGTGTATGAGAAATTCTATCGACAGGTATGTATATTTTGAAAGAATTTGGATTTTAAAGAATTGATATTCTTTTTCTATGGACTCTGCTTGGCCAACAGTGTGTAAACAATAAAAGTTCAAGAAAAATTACAGTGCTTTAAAATGTGTTTTTATAGTAGGTAACACTTAGGTCTGAGCTGTATTGGTATAAATTTAATATTGATTGTAAGATGACCCTTATTTTCTAGGGTACTGCTAGGTATGTATGACATACATCTCTTGACAGTTCTAACAGATTGTGAGGTCTTGGGATGGAGTAAATTCTTTAAAAATGCTATATTGATACATTCTTGGTTACTTTTTAAAAGTGAAGATTAATTTCTTGCATTTGTAGCTCAGTTAGCGTCATGTAAGACTTGATTCTCACTCAGAATATCCCCAGAGTTAATCACAGGATGTTGTAAGGAGTGAAATTTGGATAGAAGGCCACTGAATGCAAAAAGAATGCCTGTAGTTCTTGCAGCTTCACTCAGCAGATGGAGATCTTTTGACTTTATGACACAAAAATAAGAAATAAATATAAATAAAATATAAGAATATAAATTTTATTTATCATTTGTCTTCTATATTTTGACCCAGCAATACCAAGGTGTCTTGATTCTTATAAATACAACTTTTTTTTAAAAATATCTGTTTCACCTGTTCTGTAATAACAGTATTTTCTGTCACTTATATAATGTATTTTGTGCTACAAACGTAATGTAATTTCAAGGAAATTAAACTACTTGGTTGTATAAAACAATTAAATATAATTTTGTTTTGTAATATACCTGATGAGTAATTGATGAACCCTATAAAACCAACCTTATAGGAATTTTTTTATTCCTTTGTGCAGCCGGTAATATTCCTGTGTATTTGTCCTAAGACCGGTTATGGTGTATATGGCCTCCTTATTTAGGAACTTCTTTTGTATGTCAGCATCAGAATGTAAACTTATGTGCTGGGGAAGGGACAAGGCCATGATTTCTGTCCATGCCCTGTTTTTGGATTGTGCTTAGAGGATTAGTCCCATTATCAAGTGCAAAAAACAGCAATTGAAGTGTATCAGCCTGTGATGCCTGAAGTCTGAGCTTGCCATTGTGCTTCAAGAAGGGATTTTCTCCACTGCAGGAGAGTAGCAGATTTGAAATTGCTAAACAATAAGAGCGTTTACCTTGGTCTAAGTTCAGATGGCTCCTGGTGGCTGAAGGAGATAGTATCACCCTCAGAAGGTTTTCCTTCAGATGGACAAGTCCACTGTGCTTATCTCTAGGAATTGGATTAAAAACCTTAGGAGAATCCCTTTTGATAAGATATCATTATAAGGCACAAGAAAAGGCTGGGAACTGATTGTTCTGCACGTTGTGGTTCCTAGCTCAGTCCTGACTGTCACTATCAGGTACCACCTTGCCATGTGCCTATCTCTTCCTCCTGACTGCAGTTGTTCAACCGCTGAAGTGTGGAGCAAAAACTCAGCTAAAGGAACTGAATTGAAGCACACATGTGGTACTGGTTCCTAAGTCAGTGTCTTCCATTTGTTTGAGTACATAGTCTAGTGAAAATAGAGCACTATTTGTTGTCCAGGGTTTCAGTAGTGTACAGGAACAGGGATTCCTTAAACATGATGTTACTGTTAGTGAAGTGGTGCCAGTGGATTTGTTTTCCAGAGGATTATTTTTCTGACTTGCTCAGATGAACTCTTTGCTGCAAGCATTTTTCCTAAAGAGGAGCTTTCAAATGTGCTTAAAGACTTTCAGTTCCACTAGGGAACTTTTCCCTTCCATTCCTCAGATAAGGAGATGTCAAGTTTTAGAACAGAAATGTTAGAGAGACATTTCCCACTTTGTCTTATGGTGCTGGTGGAGTGTGCTTTAATATTAATAAATTCATCACCTGAAACAGCTCTGATGCTGAGTACACTTCCAGTTCTATCACAAACTTAAAGGAATTCATCTGGCAAAAGGTGTGTTGGGAAATGGGTGTAAATCCTGTCCTTTATACTTAGAATACCTTTCAATAGGCACTACCTTTCAGCCTTTCAATAGACACTCTTTCCTTTCAAATAAAAATTTTTATGTTTAACCTTTTATAGACTGACTCAAAACAGAGTGAGGTTAAAGGGTAAATTTAAATACCTGTCATAAAGCACTTGGAAATTACTTAATCACATGATGCAGTGCAGCAGGGAAGCTGTACTGAATTCTTGATGAATCCTGAGCTGAAGCATTTCTCACTGTAACCTTCTGCCGTAATCACATCAGATACATGCTTGTAACTTTTGGTAGTTCCTGGTCCTACAAAAGACAGACTGTAACAAGGGAGTTGTTGGCTGATGCAGCTGTAGAAACTGCTTCTTGCACATCAGGGGAAAAGCCCTGCCAAGCTGGTGTATGACTGACAAACACCAGCAATCATCCCAGTGCAATAATCAAACATAAGTACCCCCACTCCAGCATTTAAGACTCAGTAATTTGTAAAGAAATTGAAATCAGCCCTTTAAAAAATAGTTACTAAGGTTTAGATAATTACTTAATTTAGATCAGTATTGGGTTAAGTAAGAATCCTGCTCAAATCCCTTATAGTCACCTTCTTCTGACTTGGACTTGGAGAAATAAAAAGTAAACACAGCTGATACTGTGGTGTTCTGTGACTTTCTTGAAAGAGAAGTGCTAGGCTGGAGGTTTTCTGAGTGGATGGCAAGATTGTTGTGTTACATGCAAGGTCGACTCTTCTGTTTGAAAAGGGGGTTTGATGCACTGTCTTGGCAGCTTTGTGCCTATAGATAAACAGCTCTCCCATTACTCAGTTGGCCTAACTGCTAGGCTGTAGTGTTTGCAACCTTATTGCTGTGACCAGGGCATCCTCAGTTACAGGAAAAACCCTCTTCTAATTGAAATTATACCAGTTATGTTAAAAACAATACATGTTTTCACTTTCATATTAAATTACGATTTTGGGATGTCAGAGTGCTTTGTTCCCTTTCAGAAGTGTCTACAGACAACTGCTGCAGCGTTCTTTCCAAATTATAAATTCCCCACAGTCTTTCAGGAGCCAGTTCTAATCCCATCTTGGGAACTTGTTAGCTTTGAGCACCTTGTGTGTGCTGCACCTGTGAACTTGGGCAGTTGTTCTTGTGTTCCAAACACAATATTGAATATGGCCTTTGTTTAAGCACAAAGCTGTGAGACTGGAAATGGTGCAGTTGTCATCATCATCACCCTCCTTGTGGGATGTAGTAAGGCTGACAGTCTGAATTGACTGAAGATAGCCTTAGTCCTATTTTCCGTACTTTTTAAGTAACTTTTCCTTTAGGCTCTCAAGGACTCTCAGCTTTTCCTCTGTTTCCCTTGTCCTTACATCACCATGTAGGTGATGTAAGTTTTCCTTCTTTCTTTTCCCACTTGAAAATGTTTAGTTTAGATACAGTTTCCACTTCAGAACTTGAATAACTCTCTATTTTAATGATCTCTCTATTGATCCAGGGAGAAGTGCATGCTGGTTGGTACTGTGCCAATATCACCAACTTCTTTATTGTGTAAATAAGTTTTGCTTTAGGGAGTATTTCCCTCTGCTGTGGTGGTAAAGGTATCTTCAAAGAAGAGCCTGCTTTTTCAGACCCTGACGGTAACAGTAACGAATGCAGAGCTGGACAATGAAATGTAATCAAACCCTGGAATTCTCTGTTCTTAAAAATCACACATTTTGGTGGCATCAAGAAGAAAAGCCTGTGACTGGGAAGGGCTAATTTGATAGGTTCAGAAGATTGTCCTCAAAGTGATTGTTAACTTGAGCATTCTTCTTTGGTGGCTTTTTGAGAGCCTGTGTAAAGAGGTGGCATCAATTAAAAAGCTAGTTTGTCATGTGAGGGGTTTTTTTTCTCCACCAGGTTGATTCTACTAATGCTGGAAGAGTATTAGCTTCTGATGCAGCTGTTTTCTTGAAAAAGTCTGGATTGACAGATTTGGTACTTGGAAAGGTATTTAATGGCAATTATTTAATTTATTTAATTATCCTGTCTTCTTGCTTTGGTTAGTATCCTGTTTAAATTAAAATACTTAGTAGTACTACAGGACACATGATCTTCCCTAATGTGTCTTCAGTTGTTCTATCCAATAGTTTCTATCCAGTCATGGAAATTATTGCAATATATAAATTTGTCATCACAATGAAGCGCTATCATGAAAGTTAAAACGTGAACTTTCCTCCAAGTGTCCATTATAAATGGAGGGAGGACTTGCCAGCTTCCTCTCAAGTGCTGTGAACATTATGTTATTTTTATGTTTCAGATTTGGGACCTAGCTGATACTGATGGCAAAGGTATCCTGAACAAACAGGTATGATTATTTATGTGGTGTATGACTCTAACCATTACCCTGCCTTCAAACAAGATGAAAGTTGAAATTTTTGGTTCAGGAAAGCTATTTTTCTTACAGAGTTTTCTAATTTTGACTGGCTATGTAATTCCCATTTGAGTAGAAGCTGCATAAATTAAGCAGCCTTCATCTGCCTCATCAGCTTTTCTCCGGGTGGTAAAATGGGCTGATGTGTAGCTGTGCAATTTGCTGAAGGTTTAATGTACTGCATTTAAAAGAAGGTGACTTTTTCCTAATAGTCTTGTAGGAAACAATGCAAAAATTAAAATTCTTGTAAAATCTTCAAAATTCTTATTTCTTTAATTTTGGTGGGCTTGACATTGGTATATTCTGTTTGGAGTTGTCCCTCCCAAACTGTGGCAATGAGCGTTGTGGGGACAGACTTTTCATCTCAGTGGTACTACCACAAGCTCTAATGTATGTTGCTGTTTGATTTGAATTATAAATAATAGTCCATGGAGAGAGAACTGCTTCTTCCCATAATAATAAGAAGAGGAAGTTGTAATGTCTACCAAACAATTTTGGGGTTTTTTTGGGCTTCTTTTGGTTCATTTTTCTGTTTTCCTCCACTTCTATTAACCATCTGTGGGATCAGCTCAGTTCCTCCAAGATAAACAGCTGTAATTACACTTCAAATTTTTGCTATTCTGTTGTAGAAGAACTGAGTGCTGAGAACTGACTACACTGACCAGGAAGTTACTAAATTCTTGGAAAATTAATTGCAAATTTTGTCTTGCTGGAAGAATCCAGCATTTGCTGGCTGGTGCTTTCTGTCATTTTCTGACCCCCTTTGAAGCCATGTGCAACTTTTCATGTATATAGCAGTACTAGAAAAGCTCTTAATTCTTCTGAAATATTACTATCTTTTAAAATTATATTTTCATATTATTTTTAAAATTTCTTTGTTTTTCCCTGTAGGAGTTTTTTGTGGCTTTGCGGCTTGTAGCGTGTGCACAGAATGGATTGGATGTTTCCCTGAGTAGTCTTAACTTGCCTGTTCCTCCACCAAGATTTGTAAGATTTCTTTTTTGATTGAACATGTTAGTAACAACTGCTTTTAAGTGAAAAATTAGGAAGGTTTGATGTAAATACCAAACATTTCAGAGGGTGATGTTGTAGGGGGATGGGGCCCTATGACAGGGAAGAAATCAGGCAACATGGAATAAGCTGCTACATGTTCTAGTGGGGATTTGAATATAAAATTGTGTATAATTTGAAGATATGTGGTATTTGTTCTATTAGTGTTGTCCTTAATGGAATAAATATTTTAAATTTTTTGCTCTAAACTTTGGTAGGAATGACTGAAATGCAGTTCTGGGTTTGAGAAGCACCTTCTCAATAAGGGGGTGGTTTTGCAAAGTCAGAATCATATCTCTTTTAATGTGTCTGGCGGTTTTTTGTCTTGTTTTTCCTTAGACTGATACTAGTAGTCCTTTGCTACTCAGTGGAACAGCATCAAGTGATCTACCATGGGCTGTAAAGGTAAACTAGATATTAGCTGTTACCTAGAACTGTTTTCTGGAAATTTGCAGGAAAACCTGTCTTTCTTAGAAAAATCTAATGCTACATTTCTAAACTGTGATAGTTCCCATTCCTGTCAAATTTGTAATTGGGCTAATAGACCTATTTTAATAAGAACACTTGACCCTTGGGAAATCTCTTCATGTTAAGAAATCTAAAATAAAGGAAAAAAAAATTGTTACATGAAGCCGTGAAAATAATTGAAGAAGAAATCTCACAGGGTTTTGATGAGTCTCTGACTTAAAAATGTCTTTTTGATGTTTTCAAAAGCATCAGGAACTGCAATGTGTGTTTATTAAAAAAAGTTAACACTTTTGAAAGAACTTCTGCTTCTTAGGCTATGAATGTGACTGTTGGCATAAGTAATACTTTTCTTCTGCCCCTGCAGCTGGAAGACAAGGCCAAGTATGATGCTATTTTTGACAGCCTAAATCCAGTGAATGGACTGTTGTCAGGGGATAAGGTGAAACCTGTGCTCCTTAACTCAAAACTGCCAGTGGATATCTTAGGACGAGTAAGAATATCTTTCTTCTTAATTGTCAGTTCACAAGTAATACCTGTGCTGCACTCAGCAATGCCTGTTTTTCAAATTCAAGGTTTGTAGTAATGAGCCTAACTATTAAATAAGATCTTATGGAGTGCAGCTATTAAACTGAAAAATAAAATTTCTTTTGGTGTTTGGATAGATCACCTCTTACGTTTACTCTTTAACACTTGGGTCAGGGCAGGGTGCCTCTGTCTCCAACTTAAGAATCTCTGCTTTTGTGTGGTTTATGTGAATTTACATTGCTCACTGGAAACTATTGCTGTTATTAGAACTTGAGATATGGTGGAGGGAGGCTGTTCTCATGTGTGTTTTCCATGAAGTTTTAAGTAGGAAACTGCTGCAGTTTAGTCAAAGATCCCTATATTCTGTTTTTTATTGGTAGGTGTGGGAATTGAGTGATATTGACCGTGATGGAATGTTGGATCGAGATGAGTTTGCAGTCGTGAGTATCTTCTGCCTCCTAGGATTTTGAAAGCCTAATGGCAGGGTTTAAAATAGATGCACTGTGTATTAATTTCTGTGTGGTTCATTTATTATCTTTATTCAGAGTCCTTAATCAAGTTTTAGTGCTGTTTAGTGTTTCTGTCAGTTTGTTGAATGTGTCTCAGTACGTAGCACAACTTTCTTTGTGGGTTAGATGAGCCATTAAACAATTACACCTGAGATCTGCTGTCCCATGGGACACTGAGTATTTTCACTGAGCTTTACCTTAACCTTCAGTATTTATAGAACTTGAATGCCTCAAGGTATCCCTGAGGAAAGTTTGTAGTAAGTTAGAAATGTAACACTATTAATGCCAGGACTGATGAAATAGTGTAAGAAGTGTTAAGTTAGAGATGGCCACAACAAAAGAATTAAATGCTAAGTGGAGCAATTTCTGGGAAAATGATGATAAATTAAAGTGTTTGAAGTCTTCTCTCAAATAAAATTCCTGAAGTACTGGCAGAAGCTTGGAGAATTATTTTAATGTTCTAAAAGATACTGAATTTCACTTGCTAAGCACTGATCCCAAAAAGAAAGTGGTAATGAAAAACAGAGTTTAGAAGGCAATGAGCTGCATCAATTAAGAGACTTCTGAAGGGGAAACATAATGAAAAAAGGCTACAAAGTAATTTGTTAATTAATTCTTTAGTCTCTCTATATATGTATATATATTTCTAATATATTTACATCCACACACTTTTTTTTTCTTGTTCAGGCCATGTTTTTGGTATACTGTGCTTTGGAGAAAGAACCAGTGCCAATGTCCTTGCCTGCAGCTTTGGTGCCACCATCCAAGAGAAAACCTCTCAGTGTTCCAGGAGCAATGCCATTAATTCCATCTTCAGCCAAAGAGCCTCATCAGTCCTTGCCACCTGTAGGCATTTTAGCTGCCAAAACACCATTAACACAGGTACAGTTCTGAAGGTAGAAGATGGGGATTAGATTTCTGCTCTTAACCCTGTGCTTCAGAGACAGCCTGTATGAAGAGACTTGATACAGGTTTTTAGTTTGCTTCTTGCCCTGTTGGTTGGTTTTAGGAGGCTGATGGGAAGACCAGATGGAGAGGTGTAAAATTTACCCTGTTTTACTTTTCCTAGATGTTTTCAGATATAAACAATTGGATAAAAGAATGTTGTTTAGTACAGATTTTGAAGATATTTTTACAAGAAATTATTTCAAGCTCAAAAAAAGAAAATAGTAGTCCAGATACGCATCTGCAGAGCACAAGTCTACTGGATGAAGACTGATTGGAATATGGACACGTTCTTAAAACAGATTGTGACAGTCATGTATGTGTGTGCATGTGTGCAATTTGGAGAAGACATGAATTAAAGTGGAATAGATAAATGCAAGCAATGGGAAAAGGAAACAAAAAGGTCCAGCATATCCACCAAGACACAGGAGATTTGATTTTTGTTCTGAATGTGATTATTAGGCAGCTTGATGCTTCTTATCCTCTCCAGGCATGTTATTTACTCCTCATCATTTTAGAGTCCAGAATTTGGGAAATGTCTTTCCAGGTAGCTTATATATAACTGGTTCAATTCAAAATAAGAAAAATATTGATAAGGGTATTTAAGGTAAGAACTGTGGTACTTAATGCATCAGATGCAGCTTGGACATTTGGGTACCCTTATTTAAGTGATAAGTAAGAAACTGGCATCTTAATTTTGGAGGTGCCAAGGTTTTAATCTGGAAATTTCCTTGCCTGAGGGTAAGTCTTGCTATATGTGTTGCAAAGCAGTGCCATTCTGGGTGAGTTTGTAAACGGCACCATTTGGGAGTCATCTGTTGATTGTGTGTGTGCACTGAAATTAATTAGCATCCATACATGCACTTGAAGCTGTTTTCACTCAAAGAACCCCAGACATCTTTATATTAGCTGAATGTTGTGAAAAATTGCTCAAGTAACAGAAGTGGCTCTAATTCCCATCTTTACCTTGTTCAGATGTAAATTCTTCGATTTAGAATGTGCCCAGCTATTAACAGCCTGGGCTTGAGCAGCTCTCCAGTCCTTCCAGCTAAAGCTTTCCAGCTGTGTAAAGGGGAATAAAATTGATAGAGCAGACAGTCAGCAGGACTGTGACTGAGCACAGTGATGAAGGAGGAGATCCAGCTTCCAAGGAATGCCTTTGTTGCATAGGCAAAGGGGCAGAGCAGCAGCAAACACCCTGGGTGCCTCACTGAGGGAAATGCTTCACTTCTGCTTTTGCAGTTGCTTGAGGATCTCTGCGTGTCTGTTCAGGAGGATAAAACTGGTTCATGAACTAGGCACCTGTATCACTTATTTAAAAGCTGTGCTGTAGTCCTTGAATTATGTAAGTCTGAATTGGAAACAGAACTTGCCTGTATCTTAGTATTGTGGTTTTGGTTTTCTCCCTTCCATCCTCACCCCTCTTCAGTGGGTTGTGTCACCTGCAGACAAAATTAGGTACGATGAGATCTTTGTGAAAACTGACAAAGACATGGATGGATTTGTGTCAGGTGTGGAAGCCAGAGAACTATTCCTGAAAACAGGACTGCCTTCTGCTCTCCTTGCACATATCTGGTAGGTTTTTTTCCTGTGATAGCTGTGTAGATTATGGCATTCTCACTTCTTGCTATGCTGACATTTTTGAAAGTGACATTTCTGTATATAATAGCATGGCCTTTGTCTAATCAGTGATAACTTACTGCTTCTGCTCTGGGACAGAAATGGGTAGAAATCAGGTTTATGCCTGAACACAGATTATTACAAATACTGCATTCAGCTATCCCCGTGTATTTAAGACATCACATCATCACAGGTATCTGATCACTGATCCTACCCATGTACTGGAAAAGGGAATTGTTTCTATAAAATTGTTAGCTTGCAAGATTTATATTGCATCTCATTCTACTACATGTCTTCCCTAACAGCTGTGCATTCATTTAGCATTATTTGTTACAGCAATGCCTTCATTACACTCACTGCTTTTTTAATTCTTTCCCTGCTATGAGCCGTTGCAGGGCACTCTGATAGGAACAACTTTTTTTTTTTTTTTTCCCCCAAGTTATGGTTAACACAACTGCCAATTTAGGAAAATCAGGAAAATGCAAATAAACTTGTGTTGGTTCTGAAGGTGTTGCTAGTGACCTACAGCCCTGATGGTGCTTTTCACCAGAGCACAGCTGTGGGCCTCAACATGCAAAGTGAAAGCGGCTCTGTGTGTCTGAGTGATGTTTCCTATGTCTATAGTTTTGTTTTAGA
The DNA here is from genome assembly GCA_013397075.1 of Rhabdornis inornatus. Taxonomy (NCBI): domain Eukaryota; kingdom Metazoa; phylum Chordata; class Aves; order Passeriformes; family Rhabdornithidae; genus Rhabdornis; species Rhabdornis inornatus. Next base: position 677,359 of record VWZS01010362.1, on the reverse strand, counting down.
AGACAAGGTTACACCCTAGCAATTGTCACATTTGTAAATGACAGCACCTACACTAAATAGGGCTGTACTTGGAGAAATGAGGATCTTTTTATTTAATGTGCATCTCTGTACAGGGCTCTCTGTGACACCAAGGACTGCGGGAAGCTTTCAAAGGAACAGTTTGCTTTGGCTTTCTATTTAATTAATCAGAAGTTAACAAAGGGCATTGATCCACCTCAGGCTCTGACTCCAGAGATGATTCCACCTTCAGACAGGGGTGGCAGTTTACAGAAGGTAAGAATGAGTTTGGCATTTTTGGTGTAAATCTCAAACAAATAACGTTAACTTCAAAGGCTATGCAAGAAGCAACCTCAAGTGCTGGCATATCTCAAATTTATCATAATATCAGGAAGAAAACAAATCTTAGGTGCAAAGAATTGACAAAAAAACTTCCATCCATATTTCAAAATGAATCTGTCATTTATTACACCTGCCAACCAAGGAGAGAGATCTTATGTTGGGAAAGCATCATTTTCTCTTTTGAAAGAATAATCCTTCTGTTGCCATTTTAAAGAAGTTTGAGTTTCCATGTGAAGTGACATGCACAAGTTCAGTGCTTTTCTCCTAATGTGTTATCTTTTTTACCTCAATCTTTTTTAATAAGTTTGGAAACAATGTGAACTAAAAGTTTAGAGTTATTTGAAGTTTTAAAAGTAAATGGTCCTCCATTTTATACCTCACAGATAGTTTAGGTGTCTCCATAGTCTGTTGGCTGCCATCGGTCTTAATCCAGCAGTAAGCTGTACCTCAGCAGTTCAATTTGTAGCTATCAGAATGGTAGAGATCATCACAAATTCTTATGTGTTTTACACGTCATGAAGTCTGATGTGAGTTACCTTTTCTTGGTTGTGCAATACATTGACCTAATTCTACAACTTTCTTAAACAGAATGAAAAATTCACACCTGGAAAAATGAAACTCAAAATTTGGCCCTACTTTTTTTGAGTTTCTGTAACTGGTATCAAATTCATTTTTATGTTCTGTTTTTAAAGAGTAATTGCTTTATTTGCAACTCTACTAATCTTTTTTGTATGTTTGCTTTCCTTTCTATGTCTCTTTTCTAGTTTGGACTGTTTTTTCCATTCTGCACCACTCTGCTTTTCATCCTTATTATTCTGTCAGTTTGTTAACTCTGCTTTCTCAAGGTTAGAGAAACTTTGCTTTTCTAATATTTACTGTCTGTTGGTTTAATAATGAACATCCTCCTAAGACTCTCACATAGTCATGAATTAGCTCAGCACTTCTCCCAGGTGTCACTGTGTGTTGCAGTGTCAAGTTCTGCTGATTTCCAGTGTTGTTCATCTGGAATAACCCCAAGGTTCTCCCTTGAGCCCTGACCTCTGTGGCTCATCCTGTTGGCTGCTTAAACTGAAAAGAGAGAACTCTGTGTCTTCCTGGTGAGATTGCAGGGGTAGTGGTGACAGAGTAGTAGCCCAGTGTGGCATTTGGCAGTTGTCATTAGGATTAATACCCATGGGTTTACTGAAGATATCACAGGAAATTTAGTGATTAGAAAGCATTAGATGAGCTCAGTGTTGGCTACTGCTGTTCTGTGGATGTAAATTGATTTTATAAAACTCTCAAAGACAGCAGTGTGATTTTTATTTCATTACTAACTTAAGTGATGAGTAAGACTATTGTGTAAGAAGGTAAGTTAGCTTTAAATTAGCTCTGTAAATCCTTAACAAGAGGGTTTTTTACTAAATTGAGCTGAACCTTCAGATAATTTTAAGCTTTTTCAAAAGAGGTGTTGTTTTGTATCAACAATATGAAATGATATTGAACAATATATATGGAAGAACTTTTTTGTCCAAGATTATTGCTCAAGATTTGAAATCAAAGGATTGAGTCAGTAGACAGAGATGGGCTTTTTGCTGGTTTTCTTGTTATGGTGTGGCTTACATGGTAAAAAAACTCCCCAAAACACCGACTTAGGCTTCCTCTTCTGAGTTGACCCATACAAAGATGATAGCAGAAATATCAGTGTGTAAAATGGTATTCCATTGTGGTTTAAAACTTGTTGCTGTGTTTCTTTACCTAGAACTGTTTGTAGTCGCCACTTGCATGACAAGCCATAAAAATTCAACTTCTATGTAAGGTCCTCTCAAAGAATTTTGATGGGAATTTCCTCATACTATGACTTTGAGTTAAAAACTGGAGGTGCTGTTTTGCATGCATGTTGCAGTGTAGTAATGGCAGCCTATGACTCTAACTTGTCCTTGTTAACATGTATATTGAAGCTAGAAAATGTTGGCTTTTATGTTCCTGCCCCCTACCAGTTCTCCTGAACAATGGAAAAAAAGATTGAACTACATTTTCCTCAAGTTTAATGCTGGCATTAGTGTGCAGAATTTCTTTAAGTGGTGAAAGAAGGAAGCCTGGAAAAAAATTTTCTTGCAGCTAGTATTTCCATGTGTTCCTTCTATCCTTGTCCTAGGAGAAGTAAAAACTCCCATTGGAATGCCATGATCAACTCTGCAAAACTCCTGTGTGATCCCTGTAGAACAGGATTGAACATCATAGCTAGTTTGCCCATTTCAGAAGCTGTACACTAACCACTTTAAGAATAGCTGTATGGTAGGTTTTTTGGTTGGTTTTTTTTTTTTTTTTAGTTCCCAGTTCATACCATTTGTGCTAGTAAAATATGCATGAGCAGTCTATAGCTCTGCTGAATAATACTCTTAGCCACAATGTGCTCACAGTTTAGGTGTTCATAGCTCTTGTTTTTTTTCTTCCCCAGAGTATCAGTTTGAATAGGCACATAGTTAATATTAAGCATCTTGATTTATCTGTAGAGAAATTTCAACATTTAAAATCTTATGCATTATTTTGAGGGTATCACTTGCCTTTATGTAATTTTATGTATATGTAAATTTTATGTATATACTTGTCCTTGGAATATTGTGTTTGTCCTGGATGACTTTATTCAAGACTTGAGGTAACTGATGTATTTATAGGAGGTAACTACAGTGGCTGTTGCTTTCTAAGCTTGTTCATGTTGTGGCAAGGCACAGAAGAGTAATTACAGCATTTGTAATTTCTGTCTTCAGCATTTGTTCTCTATCCATTTATGTGTACTTTTTTTGAAACAAATAATTTGTGTTACAGTCATTGTCTTATAAAGACATTGAGTAAATGGGAACTCAGGGTTGTAAGTTACCCTGTGACTTCGTATTGTCAGTTTTGTTGAGTACTCTGGAGGTTTGTGTTAAACAAGCTCAGTATCCCTTAAAGCCTTGCAAATCAGTGTCTGTACTCTGCAACATGAGGATCACCAAGGTGAAGAAATACAAAAGTAGTAAGTGAACCTCTCTGAAATGAATGCTAGGAAACCACCTAAGTATTAGCTGTAAGATAAGTCTTATTTTAGAACAAGATTCTCTGGTTTCCTTTATGATTAAGTAGTCCTGTGCTTTTGTGGAAGATGTCTTCAAGGGTGTGCAAGAGGCATTCACTTTGAATTGAGCTGTCTCCATGCTTTGGCTGTATGTTGTGTTCTGCTCATGAGCATCTGTACTCTTTTGGGGTTTCTAAGATTGAAGGTTTGAAATACAATGCTACCAATAGTTGTTACAAGAGGATAGCTCATGTTGCCACAGAAAGTAAAGTGGATGTATTAGTTGAGTAGCATAAGCTCTAGACTAACAGTGTTTATTTTTTATCTTTCAGAACACTCAAGGACCGAATTCTGTAGCAGATTTTTCTGCAATTAAAGAACTTGATTCATTAAACAATGAAATTGTGGACCTGCAGAGGTATGTAAGAGAGGAATAGCTGGAGCTGCCTTGGATTCAGTTATGCTATTTACTGTTTTTTGAAAAACAGTTGAGTGCATAAGAGAAAAGCAGGTGGTAATACTCTGCTTTGCTAAGTAAAGGGTCAGCATGTCTGTAGTACTGTGTGACACTGCTGCTCTCTGTTCACTCACATGAGTGCACCTAATGACAGCAGGACTATGAAGGGTCTGTCCCTTGTGCCTTCAGGGTGTGTTTCAGAGAGCTGAGTATCTCAGCAGCCTGACATGAAATATTCTCCATTGTTCATCTTTATTGGCAGATGTGAGCGGAGTGAATCTTTAGGATGCTGGAACCGTACATAAGTGGTGTTAGTTGTCTTTTATTTGTAGAGGGCATCCCAAGGACTTGTTTTTGGTGGCAGTAAGGAAGTGAGATGGAAAAGATCAGTAAGTATGCAGGATAGGGAGTGGGAAGATGACTGTGCATGGACCTCTGGTAGGGTTTTGGTGGGGATAAATTTGGGGATGCTTCTCTTGTGTAATAAAATAAACTGTTGGAATGAGAAAATTTGTTTTGATGTCTGCAGACCCTTGGATTCCATTAATTATTTCTAAGGTAATTAAGATGACTTCAAGTGACTAAGAAAATTCATATATTTTTCTATAGTTTTGGTCATGCTCTTGAGACAGCAAGTATTTTTCTTCAGTGTTTTTCTTGTTACTGTCATAAATCTAGTGAAAATTCTATTAAAACAGTAAATTCTCCTATTTTTTAAGTGCAGGTGCTTTGTCATGATGAAATCTGTCTCTCTAATTCATGTCACTTGTGGGAATGATTTAACTTGGCAGCGTGTCAGAGCACAGTCTGTTTCCTAAATGCATAAATATTTTTTCACTTCACTTGCTTATTCTCTTTTATTACTCCCACTGCCTCCTTGCTTCTCCTTGCTCTGCCTCCACTGTTCTTCAGCTTATATTAATTCCAGTTTTGGACACTCACATCTATTAACCTGAAATAGGATTTGCAACTGTATATATTTACTGTTGGTATCTTAGAGGGAAATAAATTGTTGGCTGGCATAAATTTTTAGATGAAGTTGGTTTTCAGTAGGTGGGCTTGCAGCCTAACATGCAAGCCAGGCTGTTTATGAGTCTGGTTTTCATTTCTTCCTGTGAGGTATGAAGGAACCATGGCCTTGAAAAAGTCACTACTTCAATTTTTTGAGGGGCAAATATACATTGACAGTTATTTTAAATTGAATGATACTAGATTGTTAAAGATAGGGTAGGGGCAACTCCTAGTGTGTATTTGTTTTTAGGAAGGGGAAATTTACTTTGATATGATTTAGAGGTTTGGAACAGAATGGGATTAACCATGTGCTAAATATAGGAAACTTTTAGTCTTTGGTGAATCCACATTTCTATTACAGCTGGTGAAGTACACTTTCAGACTTGATATTTGTCATATAAAAATGTAATTTTAACTGAAGTTATTTTTGTTCATTATTAAACAAGATAGATTGTTCAGCTGTTAGACTCAATATATAAGAATTCTAGTCTCTGATTCCATTGAGAAGTGTCCAAGAGCTGCATTTTTGAGACCCAGTAAAAGAATTTGAATCTATTATTGAAGTGCACTTCAAAAAAAAAAAAAAAAGGCAGGAGAGGAAATGGCCAAAAGAATGACAGTGTGTGGAAAACAGCTTTTGGAGAGACTGAGCAAACAATATAGAGGTGATGTCTTTGTGGCTCAGCAGTTTGTGGGAAAGAGGTCTGGTGGCCAGTAGCTTTATTAATCTTAATTTGATAAATACAGTGTTAGGAAGGTGGACAGAAGGAGGATCAGATGAAGAATAAAATTCAGAACACTTATTAGGGAGGATAATACCCCTCTGGTGGAGGGAATGATTTACCTCAGGATGTTGTGGAACCCGCATCATTTTGAGCTTGTTAGCACTGTTGTCTCTAAATTCTGTTTCAGTTGCACTTTATTTTTAGAAAGCTATTTGAAGCTTCTCTTGATCAGCATGGTGAGAGGCTGGATCAGGTGGGTTTTTTTGAGCCATAAAACCTTTTTCTTCCCCAACAAACCCAGCTTTGCTTTCCTGCTTTCGAAGACGACACACAAATTCATGTATTTCTTCAAGCTTTACTGACACTACATTCCTCTCTAAGCATGAAGAGTTGTTGAGCTTAACTTGGGATATCTCACCAGAGATGTCATCTTTCACATATGCTGGATAGCAACATTTAAATTGTCTTGAATTATAAATCAGATGAAAAGGACCATAAAGCTGGTAAGTTAGTCTCTCAATAGCAATGAAAGAGTAAAACATCCTCCAGAAAAACAGGACAATCTCTCCCTGCTATACGCTTGCATCAAACCTTTGTTTTTAATTTCAGAGATCTACATCACCTTAGCAAAGCAAAGAACTTCAATGTAGGATAGATCATTTCTTCTCAGCCTCTGGTTTGGAAGTAACTGAGCTGTTGCAGCAGAAGAGGTTGTGGGTAACAAATGTTAGAAGAAACAAGGCAAACCTTTGGCATGGTTTCTAGTATTGCCAAACTGAAGTACTGCTACATTAAGAATTCCCAAAACTACAGATGTATGTGAAAATAAGAAATATTGGGGAACTATGAGTGTAGATAATACTACCAGCTCTTTGAGTAGTCATCATTTTATTATGGAAAAGAACTATGATTTCTTTGTTTTTGCATCTAAGGTGATTCAGCCTGGCCAGGGTTGAAGGTTTGGCTTGAACGCCTCTGCTGACACAGGACTTTGCAGTTCTCAGTTATGACAGATATTTGCAATGTGCTGGTTCCTATTTGTGAATTACTCCATTCACAAATTAGTATTAAATTTAGGGATTTAGTAAATCATGAAGCATCTGTATGGGAAAAACCATCTATTAGTCATTGCTTTTAGTTTATTTGATTGATATGAGTTTCTCCTGACCTGACTACTATTAAAATGCATAGGGAAATTGTATTGCTTTGAAAAATTGACTTGAATTTGTTACAAGTGTCCTTTGTTGGCAAGACCACAGTTCTTTTTTGGTTGTTTTTTTGGATGTAGTAAAGGACTTTATGATCCAGGAAATCTGTCATATCCAATTCATCGATTTTGTTACTTGCTTTTGGTTCTTTCAGCTGCTGAGCATTCCTACAGGGACATAGCAGATAGTTTGTAAAAGAAATGGAGGCATTCAGAAGAATTAGTGAATTAAGTAGGTCTGTGTTGTCTTTTCTTTGAAACAAAGAGGCATTTCTGGGGGGAGGAGGGGATGCAGACTATATACACTCAGCTTGTTTTCCTTTGCCTGAGACTGCTGCCTAAGCTTTTCTTGTTCTGCCTGACAATACTTCTTTCACTTGATTCTTTCCAATTCATTGTTTGTGCTCTGACTTGGCTCATGGAAGTGCCAGTGGGTGGGTGTTGTATCCTGTTGCTTAGTCCAGATTGCAAGGATTTAGGTACCTGGCTTGTGTTGAAATACAAAGGAAGTGATCTGCATCTCTGACAGTCTTAGGCACATCAGTGACAGTAATGTGGAAAGGCTGTATATTAACCACACATACTTGCAGTTCTATTTCTTGCTCAGTTTTCCCACCCCAGCAGGAAAAATAACAAGTATTTGTTTTCCTACTCTCTTTTATCATCAATCAGGAAGAATATATATGAATGTTGGCTGTGCTTGATGGGTGTTTGAGGACTCGAAGGTATTTTTCAGCCTGATTTGTACATAGATCTGTAGAAGTGCTTTACTGAGACCTTTGTTCATAGAAAGTTATGGAAGCCAGAGCAATAGAGCTTGTTTCAAGCCTGTGTTGCAGTGCTTTTAAGTACAACTATGCTACATATGCTTATTGAGCTAGAGCAGTGTGCTATGGCTTTGATTGAAAAGATAAAGATTTTTTTAGAATTTCTAGTTTCTGGTGAATGGAGAATGAGGAGTTTTATGAACCTTGAAGGATCACACTTAAGAGAATAAACAGCCTTGATCTTTAAAGTTCCTCTTCCCACATCTTTCCTTTTCCTTCCATTTAAACTTCCCCTTTGGGCATAATCAGGAAGTTGCTCTTCAATCAGATAATGAGAAAAATAATAGCAGAGTGTAATCTGTAGTAATTACTTGTCAGAGCAAATGTTCATTTAAGATCTGACATCTGGGTTCTTTTTATTTTCCATTTGTGTGGTTTAGCAATAAACAAAACTTTCTCAGCTTGAGTAAAGAGAACTTTGAGTAGACCTGCTTTACTTCAACACAGAAATGCTTTCTTCTGTATATCAAATAAGAGTAAACAAATAAATAGTTTTAGACTGATTAACAATCTGCTGCTATTAAAATATGAAGTTTCTTAGTTTCAATTTATACCAGTAATGCAATCTAATAGCTTTTCACTATGGTATTTAATTTAGAAATGTTAGGTTTATTCTTCAAATTCTAACTTCAATGTGTGTGTTGGTTTATTAAAAGAGTCCTTGCGAAAGTAAATATCTACAGAAGATTGTGTAAAAACTGTAACACTTAATGTTTTTCTGCCTCTGTGAAAGGAGAAAAGATTCCATATGCTGTCTAGAGAGAAACACTCATGATTTTTTTATAACAGTAACACTTCTGAGTTGTATGGGTTTTTTTCCCCTTTCTTAAAGCTATTGTTATGTCTGACTGATGAGAATTTATTGATGATAATTCCCCTGTCATCAGCAGTCGCTTAAACTTGAATAAATGTCTGTAGAGGCAGGCTTGATATGACACAGCAAATCACTCTGTGTGGAGTGTCTGAGCAGATCATGATTCCAGCAAGCCAAGCCAACCTTCCTGCTCCTACCTGAGCTTCCCAAGAGACAGATCCAAAATCTGACAGGCAAAGGGCATTAATGGGCCCTATGGGCCTGTGGGAGTGTTCCCTGGCTGCTGTGAGCACAGGCATCGCTGTGTTTGCAGGGGTTAATAGATGGAATCTGATGCAATCCCTCCCACTTTTCCTAGCAGTTTTCATTAGACAAGTGCTCCATAGCAACAGTGAGATCACTGGAGACAGTATTTCATTGATTTCTGCCTCCCGCCCCCTTCCATTTTTGAGCCATTCTTATCACTGGAGTGCAGTTGGTGGAAAGACAGGGGGGTTTATGCAGAACACTTATGTGGGCTTCTGTCTTGTAAATAATTTGGAAAGCAGAAATCCCTCACATCTTTTGTGTTTAATGTTTCACTATGTATTTAAAGAGAGATACAGGCTTAGGGGGCTGGATAACTGTACCTGCTGTAGCTGATGTTCTTAAGTATTCTTGCATTGTTTGCTGGTCTTCCAGGGAAAAGAATAATGTAGAGCAAGACCTGAAGGAGAAAGAAGATGCCATCAAGCAGAGGACAAGTGAGGTCCAGGTAAATAAATCACCAAATTATTGTTCAGGCACCTGATATTGCACCATGTGCTGTTTTAATGACAGGGGCTTTGCTGAGTCTTTAGATCACATCACTTATCCAGTAAAAAGAAAAAAAATTGGTGCCTCAGAAAAGGAATGTACTTTGAAGTGTATTTTCTGTATAATTTTGGGTTTGTGTAGGTGTGTATAATTATATAAATGTGTAAGCTCCTCTAGAATATATAGCATGCATGGAGTTTTAAATGAAAAAGATTACAAAATAATAGTTTTTTCTTTATTTCGTTTTTTTTTAAGCAAGACTATCTGTTGTGTAATTAAAACCAAAGAGGACACTGTAGCACTGTAAATTAATTAATAAACTTAAGTGGCTGAATTAAAAGGACTTGTGTATAGGGCTGCTTCTTAAGAGGCGCAGTAATTAGCAGCTTGGGAGAAATGTTGCCTCAAGTTAATTTTGCCTAATAGAAGTGAATTTTAAGAAGAATCTGTTGATTTTTATTTGAAAGGATGATACTGAATTTCTTGAATATCTGAAAATTTAAATTTACAAGTGTTTTGCAGGCGTTAAAAATTATGCAGTCAGCATCAGTGTTTAGAGTGCTGACAGACTAGCCAAGCTCTGAATTAAATATTGCAAAGGAATATTTCAATTAAATTTTCAGTTGCTGTTTAAAAAAAAAAATCTTCAGTGTGATATCTGACCACTTAGATTTATTTCTGAATTTGTTATAAGAGTCTATCATTTTCCATAATCTTTGCTTAAAAGCAAATAATGCAAGATTTCAGCATTTCAATTTTGGTTGGGCTGAAAAGGAGCTAATGTGTTACAAGAGCTGTGAATTTTGTGCAGGATTATTTAATATCCTTGGAGCTTGGATGATAATTAATAGTGTGACCTTTGAGGAGATAATCAGATGCTGGCCTGTTGGTCATGCTGGCAGCAGCTCCAGCAGCTGCAGGAATGCGTGTGGAAGTTGCCCATGCCTGTGCTCCACGGTCATTCCCCTCCCCACCCTGCAGATTCCCTTTCCCACTGTTGACAGAATTCTCAGGGGTATTCCTGCCTTTGCACACAAAGATTATTTCGTTGGTGTCTTCTGGTATCTGTGTTTGCTCATGTGAGGGTTGAGTTCTCTGGTGCCTTTGCACAAAAGGTTTGCAAGCTTGATAAAAACCTTACCTTGAATGTTACAGTGTCATCCCTGTGTGTTTGATGGGCAGTAGCATCACAGAATCCCCTGAGTCTCTGTATCCTGAGCAGTGGTGTTGGGAGCAGCTGTCTCAGGTCTCTAACCTGTTAGTGGTCACTGTTCGTTAAAATAGTTACAGAGTTCTGTCAGTCTGCACAGAAGGAACAATGTATTTTTGGCTTGTCAGAAAAACAAGAAACCTTCAGGATCAAACAGGAAATGGCTGCAGCATTTATTTAATCTGGTGGCCCTTTGCCTTTTCTTATTCCTGACTGGTGGAGGACCTGCATGTTTCAACAAACTTTCTAGAACTTCAGAGAATAATGTGGCAGACTAAGGATATATTTGACTCATGTTGTTTTCTTCTGGTTTTATTCTAATGAGGACATTTCTAAAGACAGTCTACAAAACCAATTTGCTCTAACCTGCCTCTTTGCATCTAGCTAGTTTTGTGCATGACACTTCAGGGTTTCTCATACCAGAATTCCTTCTACAGACTTATTTGTAATCTCAAATATATCCATGGTCAGTGATCAATCAAACTGATTTCTCTAAAAGGAGGGAAAGAATGACCGTTTTTTCTTCTATAAAATAATTTCAGTACTATGTAAATAGGTACTAAAAAGCAAAGGCAGAAAAAGAATTGTAAGGAAGATCTAGCATATTGATGGGGTTTAATGTGCTGGTTAAAATATCAGCTCTTTAGTAGCAGAGACTAAGGGGTGTTTCCTCAGTTACATGCACTGAATATCCCTCAGAATTGGACTTTCTTTTTCTCTATTGCAGTGCACCAATGCCATTAGAAAGTCAGTGAAGTTTTACTTTTCTGTCCTCTTGCAGGTTTAACATTTTCTAGCACGTGAATTGTCTTGGGAAGGACAGACTGGCAAGCTGTTAAATCCATTGTCCATGGAAATATGGATTCCTAAACTTTCCTTATCCTACACTATATTGGCATAAAGAGTTACAATGATCATAAATCTGATACAAGGATTACTATTACCATCAGAATGCCAGTTTGTAACACCTCAAGCATCTTAGTGGTTTTCATTTAGATCTCATTTGGTGCTTGAACATTAAATGCTGCTTCTGTGCTGAAGGGTGTTCTTTGAAATTGAAGCTTAATTGGAGCCTGCTTTACTTCATGAAGAGGCATCTTTGAGTATTATAGCCAGTTTTGTGTGTTGTATCTACTCCAACCTTTAATTCTGGAGAGGTTAGGTGCATATGTGAAAAAAAACACCACAGGTTTTGGGTTTGGTTGGGTTTTTTTCCCTTCTTTTCTCTCTGGCAGCCATCAGGCTTAGTTTGGTCTCTTCACTGCTTCTCTACTGCTGTGCCTAGGACAGACAAAAGTGGAGGTGGTCTATATTTAGCTTATGTGGATGTGAATTCTCACTGCTTTTAGGAAAAAGGAGGCTGAAGTCTCTTTAAGCTGTTACTTTTTTCCTCCACTGCTTGTGTTAAGTGTCAGCTGATCTTTGCTTTTCAAAGCCACGTGAAAATGAATGGATCAAGAGTGTCCCAATTATCCAAGTCAGTAGCTGCTCTAAGAGCTTTTTTTGTGTGTGCTGGTTTTTCTCTCATGGGTTAGAAATAACCAGTATTTTTCCTAGTCTGACTGGTGTGTACTGACATATACTCTTCACCAAAATTCAAATTTGATTCGAGGGGTTTTTGTGGAGGGCTTTTTGTGTTTTGCTTCGGGAGATTTTTTTGTGTGGTTTTGTGGTTGATTTTTAATGTAAAAGCATCTGTGATGTATCTTTGGGTAGCCCTCCAGTTGTCTTGAGGTTACCTAATTCCCCAGCATCTGACTGCTGCACCATATGCCTTTCTATTCCTCTCTGGCTTTTTGTCCTCATTATGTGGAGGTGTTACCACACAACACATGGATAAACTGTCTCCCTTACCAAAAAGAACCCAAACAAAACACCCCTAGAAAAGGAGAGCAGGATTGTAGCTTAGAGCAGCACACAAATGTTTGATCTAATCAGAATTTCATGTTTGCTTGTTTTTTTATCCTCCTTAATTGTTTTTGCTCTCTCTTCATTTTTTACTGTTGTTGATGATTCTTCCTGAAATTGCTGTATTTTCTCAGAAAGGCTGCAGTCTTCTCTTTTCATCTGATACTTTTCCTTATGTATTAATCCTTTTTGATCTCCCTGTACTATCTCTTCCTCTTGACTTTGACGATTCTTTCTTCTTCCTAGTTTCTTTCCTTGACATGTTTTTCAGTGTTATCTCTGCAGCTTGTTGAAGTATAACCATTCCTGTTGTTCAGAAATGAACTAATTATTTTGTGATGCTACTTAATATGCTTAAAACACAAGACATATACTTGCTGCTCTTTCATAAATCAAGAGATTCTGTATTGTTATGTATGAAGTGTGCATATCTTACCTGTACTGGTAAAAAAATAAGATTTTGGTTGATCCTTGCAAAATTATGGGCAGGAATGCCCTTGGAGACAGTGCATTTGGATTAATGGTCTTTCACTATACTCCAAAAAACAGTTCCTATTTTTGGCCATGTGTTTTTGAAGGGAGAAGGAACAGAAGAAAGGATTTCTATTATCACAAAATCCCAGAATGGTTTAGGTTGGAAGGGGCCTCAAAGCCCATCTCATTCCAACCCCCTGCCATGGGCAGGGACACCTTCCACTGTCCCAGGTTGCTCCAAGCCCCATCCATCCTGGACTTGGACACTTCCAGAGATGGGGCAGCCACAGCTTCTCTGGGCAACCTGTGCCAGAGCCTCACCACCTTCACAGGGAAGGATTTTTTACTAATATCCCATCTAAACCTGCCCTCTGTTAGTGTGAAGCCATTCCCCTGTGTCCTGATAAAAAGTCCATCTCCAACTTTCTTGAAAGCCTCTTTTGGTTCCTGGAAGGTGCTTTAAAGTCTCCCTGGTGCCTTCTTCAGTGTGAACAACCTGAGCTCTCTCAGCCTGTCTTGATAGCAGAGGTGCTCCTGCCCTCTGACCATCTTCATGGACTCCTCTAGACTCACTCCAACAGGTCCATGTTCTTAATAAGAAACTCAATAAAACATAGTGCTGAAGCACAGGACAGAGACACTGCAGCAGCTTGAATAAAGACAACTTCAAAATTCAGAATGAAAACCTGACCTCCCTGTGAGGAAAGCAGTTCATCTGTGCGTTGGTGTATGATCTCAGTACTTCAGTGAGATTTGTTTTACTGAAGAAAAGCAAAGGCAAACAACCTGATTATTTTTATGTCATTGAATTAGAATCTGAGAGTACTTGCTTGTCTGGTATCTGTGCAGGCTTCTGGAAGATAATTTGTTGATACTTTGAAATCTGGGTTAGCACTGCAGTTTATACTGCAGAATTCAGTGGTTGGGGGGGAGAGAGGGAACAAATGTCAAGCTGATGTGTTTTATTTCAGGATCTCCAGGATGAAGTAAAGCGGGAGAGCAGTAATCTGCAAAAGCTGCAAGCTCAGAAACAGGAGGCACAGGAAACCCTTAATGATCTTGATGAGCAGAAGGCCAAGTTGGAAGAACAACTTAATGACATCAGGCAAAAGTGTGCAGAGGAGGCCCATTTGGTAAGGTCTGGTGGCCAATGCCCTTGGGAAGAGTAAATGCCTTGTCTTGAAGAACTCAGCCTTGTAGAGTTACAGTTGTTGGGGCAGGAAAAAAAGCTTTAATGAATAAATAGCCTGAGTGTCAAGGTTTTGTGACCAACAGAGCATAGGAAATAACATCACTCACTTCAGTGTTCCTGATTTAGTATCACTGTGTCAACAAACATATTGAGATATACTGCACACAAATAAGGTTTAAAGCAAACAGCAAAATTATGATACAGTAGAAATGTAGTTAGAACCACTAATTACTGGGACTGATTTCTTAGTGTTAAAAAATATATCATCTTATGTAATTTTTTTCTAATATAAAACATTTGTATTTCTTTAGGGTCTGAAATTATATTTTCAATACTAGAAATACCTGTGTTGGTCAGAAGAATGGCAAAAATACTCTGTTCTTATTGAGACCAATAGAGAATTAACTGTTCATTTGGGTATGATCTATAATCTCTGCAATAGCTATGAGATTTTTTACTTTTTCTGCTCATAAATAATAGTATTTGGATGTGTTTGGACGTGTTGTTTGGGTTTATGGGTGTGGGGTTTGGGTGTTTTTTTGTTTTTTTTGACTTGAAATACTGTTCATACTTTAGATTGCCATGCTGAAGGCTGAAATAACAAGCCAGGAATCAAAGATTTCAGCATATGAAGATGAACTGACCAAAGCCCAAGAGGAGCTGAGTCGCCTGCAGCAAGAAACTGCAGAGCTTGAGCATTGCATAGAGTCTGGGAAAGCACAGCTGGGACCTCTTCAGCAACATCTGCAAGATTCACAACAGGAAATCAATTCAGTAAGGCAGTGTGAAAGATCCACCCCCCAAAGAATATTTTAAGCTGGCAACCTTTAGTGTGGTTTGCCTTAAGGGGAAGGCGATGTTTCCTTTTTTCTTCAGTCTTTGCTCATGTCTTTAGTTACTTACACATGTGTTCTGTGCTAGTAGTTAGGATTTTTAGAGGCTGACTTAAGTCACTGAAGATACTTCATGGTCTTTCTCCAAGTTTATTAATTAAAAGGATTAATTTATTGTACTCCATAAATAATATGTTGTAATGTAATGAGTGAAAAATGGATAATGCAGACTTACATTGTCTGTGTCCAGTAGTTATTTAAGTTTTCATCCTCCATGGCCTGGGACATGCTCTCATTATCCTTTACTTGATGTGAAGTCGTAAATTGATGCGAGGTATAAAGTTACTGATAGCATTTAGTGCATTGTTGAAGGGAGAAAGTGAGGTGAATGGAAGAAGAAATTGGGTTGAGATTAGACACTGAGAGGCAGAGAGCCCTGTGCTTTGAAGTGGCTGCTGTTGCACTGTAATCTCTGTAATCAGTGATTTGTTATTACTTCTGTGATGCATGAGCTTGCACACCCTTTCCTCATGGTTCTCCTTCCCTGTTGCCAGCTGTTTTATGTGTTAGCCACTCACACTGATACCAAGTTGAAAACAAAAGGCAAAGCCTATCTTTGAACCCTATAAATGGCTGACTTCAGGATTGGTCGTGTCACACAGTTCACATCTGTAACTTGCTAATGGGTCTTATAAGTACGGCTTTTAGTTTAGAAACTGAGAAGTAAACAAATGAATTTTTTCATCATTTCATCACAGGTGGAGAGAAGGTTATACCACTTCAGTGGTTTTATATGGCAAGAGATGCTTGCCATGAACAGATTTGAGACTGGTAATATAAGTGGTTATGCTTGACTGTACTACAGACTTGCTTTTTTATTAGGTTTTATCACAGTACTCCTGATTTTATTGCTCTTGACTTCTAAATAAGGAACAGTAGTGCTTTGGTGCTTTAGGCAAGATCTAATGGCTGGTCTGAGGTCACTTAACTTGAAAGACACCTGGTGGCATCTTTGCTGACACCCCAATAACTCTATTAGGTGGCTGACTTAGCAGACTTCAGTGAGATTTAGGCACCTGAATATCTGGACTAGTTTTATTCTCTTGCATAAACTGCCAGATCCAGTAATTCCTTCATAACTGGCAGGTTGGTTGTGTTTGCTGTAAGGCACTGCATTAAGCACATTGCTGAAATAATAACATGAATTATAAGTGTCTGCTTAGGAAGATAAACTTGGCTTTTGTAGACTTTGGAAGTCATGTGGGAGATGATCATGAAATCGTAATGTTACTTCTTGGAAGATGAGAATTCTGATAAAGCAGCCTTCTTAACTTTGAGTTTAAGGAAATTACAAATACATAATCTAGGAAAGAAACCCAAACCACACACACACACAAACCCTAGTCTAAAACAAAAAGAAGAAAAAAAAGCCTAACCAAAACTCCCAGCAAAACTAAACAAACAAAAAAACCCTGAAACCTTTACAACTTTTCTGATGAGTTTGAATAGCTACAAGTCTCGGTGTTGCTAGTGACAGTCTTCTTCCTTGGCAAAAGGTGTGTCTTTCAATCACTCTGAACTTCTGATAAATAAGATTTCTGCTTATCTCCCAAATTTCACCCTTCGATTGACAGAACAGGTTTTTATTATATTTGCTTTTGAAAATAAGATTTTCAGACATATATCACCCGCCTTATATTTAGGAGGGGGTAGCCATTTACTGGCTTCCATGTGCTTCCATACTGATGCTAATACATTTATTTCTATTTACAGGTGCAGACAAAGCTCCTTGAGCTGAAAGAAATGGAAAATAACCAATTTAGTTGGCACTCTCAGCCCCATAGTACACTTGTTAATGGAACTGTGGATCATTCTAGTCTTAGCAACAGCAGCAGTGAAACTGCAAACCTTAATGAGAATGCTGAGAGGGAAAGTATAGCAGAAGAGGAACAAACAAACAGTGTGTCTCCAGTGAGTAGTGTTTTGCCTGCTTGATCACGATGCATTGCAGCTGTGAAGTTGGAATAAGTTAAGAATGTACCAAGATTCATTATGTTTTTAAACACTTGCACAACTGAAATTTCAGGTTGTTTTTCTGAGGGACTGTGTTTCCACATATCTGAAAGTTCATAAGCAGAAAAGGAGGTAGTTTTAGCTTGCCTGGAAAGTAGCAGTAACATTTTTTTCTGTATTTATTTCCAAAGCAAAATATCATAAATTGAATAGCAGAATTAACATTAGAGGAGAGCAGCTGTCTCCATTTGGTGCAATGAGAACAGAATAAGGAAGAGTACAGAAAATCTAAAACTGTCTTTATTTAAATGTTCCTCCTTATGTCTCAGTAGATTCATGATGGATTTTTTTTTTTAAAGCTTTTACAGGGTTTATGGAACACTAAAGTATGTGCTATAATAAGTATGAATCTCTTGAAGTATGCTTTAGTATATTCTGTGATTCTATTTAAGACTTAAAATTTTGCTGTGCAGTCTTGTATTTACTTATTTATGATGAATTGCTTTTATCCTTGTACAGATAAGGAATAGTCCTGAAACAGCAGTCTCTGTTGGAGAAGAGAAAGAGACCCCAGCTGCAATTGTTACCAAGAAAGTGAGTTTATTCAGGTTTGGGGGAGGAAAAAATAGGTTAAAAAAAATCCTGGTTAAACTGTTTCAGGCTTGCATGATGGTCATACAACAATAGAGGAATAATTGTCACTTCCTACTGGTTTTATTTAGTGTCATGTCTTGAAAACATTTCATCTCGTGTAGCAGGCAGGTTGTTGAAAAATATTTTGGATCTCCATTGATGAATTATATAGAATTCCAGCTGTCTCTTTGCTTTAAGCTTTAAGAAACCACTGAATGGTAACAGGACATGACATAAGTGTTTTCCATCCTTGCAAGTCTTAAAAACTTAATAAGTTTCTCTCCTTCTGCATTGCCCAGGAAGATCCATTTGATGCTGAATCTCATCCGTTGCCTGATCTAGTTTCTGAAGCCAGCTTAGAGTTCTTCCAGTCTGACCCTTTTGTTGGCAGTAAGTAAACATTTCTCTCTTAAGTGTAGATTTGCAGAAACAGGTCTTGTGTGAATTGTGTGAATACATCAGACTCATCTTCACTTTGAGACTGCTCTTTATAAAATAAATCTGAAGATGTGTGAGTGACAGGAGCATGGAGCTAATAGTGTTACAGAAATAGAAGTGATAGAAATGAGAGTTCCAGGGTGTTTCTCCTTCCTTGATCCGGACTTCCTAATGAATTCTGAAAATTGCTCCTTTCCCTCACTGCTCTTCCTGAGGGCTTCTCTTCCCCATCCTCTCCCTGCCTCTGCCCTGGTGGCATTTTGGCTGTAAAGGTGTGGGCAGGCCTGTGACAGGTGTGGTGTCACTGATCTGATTGACAGCCCCAATCCACAAACAGGTCAGCAGAGGGTTCTCTGGGCTGTGCTGTGGGGAGGGTGTGGGTGGCTCAGAATGAATGGCTGTGGCCTACTTCTGGTGAGTTTGGCTCTCAGAACAAGGTAATGTGGAACTGCACCATCTGTTCATCTTGTGGAAGTGCTGCGCTTTATTTTGAGAACTTGCCATTGACGAATGATGTTGCTCTGCTCTTATTTTTTATGGAAGGAATGATCTGCCTATATGGAGCCAGTTGGGGAAGGGGAGTTAATTTGAATTAGCTGCTGCTGCAGATGTTTTCAGCCACATTAATATGATTTTACACGCTTTCAGATCAACATGGTCTGATCAATTTAGCTTTTATTGCTTCGAAAGGAAAATAAGCTAATTTGTTTCAGATCACTTGGCTTCTGAAAGAATGTCAGTGCAGATTGAATATTTTTAATGAATAAATTAAACTAATTTAAAACAGCTTGAATTTTTCTGTGTAGATACTGCTTGATTTTTGTTTACATTGGAGTGGTCTTACAGCACATGATAAGGCCTTTTTTTCGGAAGAGAAAATATCTGTCTGTTAAGAGCCAAACTTTTGGGCTTTGAGCAGTCAGTATATTTAGGGGTAGATATCCACAACTAAGAGACAAGATATCTGTCTCTCAGATGTACATGAGAAAGCAGAAATTAGTTGGGATCATGCATCCAGTACTGAAGTGAACATTTAGGAGCTACCATCCACAGTATCTGTGACAATTAAACAAAACTGGGACCCATCTCAGTAGCTGACCTGGATTACTACAGTGGTAATACTGCAGAATGTGGGTGTTTGTGGACAACAGCCAACAGAAATGCAGCTTGGGCATGGCTGCTTTTGTGTGTGTCTTGTGATGGTAATAAGCTGGTTAATGAATATTTGCTTTTCTTTTGAACAGATGATCCCTTCAAAGATGACCCTTTTGGAAAAATTGGTAAGTACCTTTATAACTCGCACTGTTTGTTTTTCTAGATGTTTCTTGCTAGTGGGGAAAGTTGTCACTGCTTTCAGAGGAAAAAAGTATGTGGAAATGCCACAAAAAGTCATGATACATATGACATTAGCACCTGGCCACTTGTGTAAAAGCTTTTTAGAGAATTCCATTGCCAGTGAATTTTGCTCTGGTTGGAAGTTCCTTAGTTGGGATTTAAGAATATGAAGGTGATGAACAGAAGGCCCCAAACACTTGCTGCCTGTTTTATTTGCAAAGTAATAGGACTGTGCTCTTTTAAAGGCTCTTAACATACCAACTTCCTTTAGAATTGAGTATTGAAAAGGTGGGAAGTCTCTATTTAGATCGACTGTAAAGGCAATGTCATTGCATTGTTTGCTTGGTCCTGAGTGGAGCTACTGGTGGCAAAAAAGCCAAATAACCAGTGGGAAAGCAATAGTAAAATAGGGTTGAGTACCAAGTGCCAGATAAGAAACATTAATTTGGCTTGGGGAGTGCAAGAGAGGAGGGCAGGAGAGTTCTTAAAAAGATTAGGTTCTGTAAAATACTTCATCTTTAGGGACTTGATTAAAGAACCTATATGCTGAGATGATTCTGGAACTGCTGTTTTCATGATGTGCAGAAAACTTTGGCTTGTCTGATGTTTTGAATCACAGAATACAATTACTCACAGGAGAATTTCATACTGCAAAGGTCCTTGGTCTTAAATGTGTCACTTTGTAGCAATATGAAAAAAGCAATACATTGTTTAATTTTTAGGATATCAGCTAAGTAAAGCAAGCAGAAATATTAGGGAGATGTTTACTTTTTAGATCCCTTTGGTGGTGATCCCTTCAAAGGCTCAGACCCTTTTGCAGCTGACTCTTTCTTCAAACAATCCTCCACCGACCCTTTTGTGACTGCTGGCACTGATCCATTTAGTTCTGCAGACAACAGCAGTAGTACCACAGTAAGTTTGGTGTCCCACCTTTTACTGCTTTCTCTGTGTGATTTGGACAAAATAACCTGTTTTGTATATTCAGACATACATTAAAAATTTGATATTCAGAAATCATATAAAGGTTACCTCTGATCCCCAGCTCTGTCTTGTCTTTTCGTGTCCTATTTTCTAGAAATAGGTGAAATAGAGGTAAAAATAAAAACATTTTTAAAGTATTTCATTGTGTATCTTCATTGCTCAACAGCTAAGAGCATTTGACAGTAATGACTGTCGTTATTTAACAATGATTTAAGCTTTAGAGCTCTCCAACAGCTCTGTTAGTTGGTGGAAAGTAATAGATGGAATGAAACCCATGGTCAACCTCACCAGGTTATGTTCAGACACTTAATTTTTGCCTTCACATGCTATAGGATCAAGAACTATGTGCTGTATTTTATCTGAAATCCGAAGTGGTGTATGGGGTTTCCCCTCATAAAAGTCAGATTATTCTATAGGTGTATATTTAGGTTTTGGTGTGGTTTGGTTTTTTTAATAAGAACCACCAAAGGTCTCTCGTAATGTAGCAATGCCTACTGAATGTACCTCTTTCAAGTGTACTGCAGTGTAACTGTTAGCTCACATTATAAATCAGCAGTTGCTGAATAGTCTTGAACCTTTAATAAGGTAGAGCTGGGCATAAAACTCTCTCTAGTGTAGACTAGAACTTGTTGAACATGTAATATTTAAAGCTGATAGACAATTTAAGCAGCTGAAATTCTTTGTGCCATTGACTTTGTCTCCATTCTTTTGCCATCTCCTTTCCTTTTCAGTGCTATTTCATGCCTCACTTCCAGCTTTGTGTGTGCATAAAAACATGCACAGGCATATATAAAACTCAGATACATGTGGATTAAGAAGCAAGTTAAGTGGCTGTAGAGTGTGCCTGAGGTGCACCCACAGCAGCCAAGAGTGAGACATCACTGCACTGACAGTGGTGTCCTGCCCTTCCCCATGGTGTGCACACTGTGCAGATCTCAAGGTCATATTACACACCACAGCCTGCACCCCCAGCCTTAAAAATTAGATTTGTACAATCTGTAATACTTAGCACACTATCCTTTTCAAAGCCTTGATGTTCTAATGTAGCTAATTCTTGGTCTTATTACAGTCCAAAGGAAGGGAAAAAAAAAAGGGAGGCAGAGCTTTGGTGTGGGATTGGCAGTGAATTCTTGAGATCTGTACTTCAGAACTAAAGTTATGCATTTATCCTAAATGCTTTACCACACATCTCTGGAGTGTTGAAGTCTTAGATCTTCATGAAGATGGCTCTGATTGTAGAAATCTGAGACCAAAATGAGTGGTAGATACTCTTTGCTGTTGCATTAGCTGTTACTAAGTATGTTGCACATATTGTACCTTTTTTCTATCCTTTCAAAGTATTAATCAAAACAGAGAGGAGCAGTTTCTATTAACAGACTTCTTTACTGATGCTGATAAAAGCTATTTCCAGAATGTGTTATCTTAAAACTTCTAAACTAAAATAAATGATGACTGTATTCTTAGATTGAAGAATCTTTTAAGCTGAAAAGCAAATTTCCCTCCAAAGGAATTTTTTATTTTAGACAGAGTTATCAAAGAAGAATGACCCTTTTGCTCCTGGTGGAACCACTGTTACTACATCAAATGATCTAGGTAAAAGTAGATTATACATATCAAGTTTCTTGGGTTTTATTTTTGCTTTTACTTGCTTTTGTTTCTAGTCTTTTGACTAAATTTGTAACAGAGCATTATAGGGATTTCCCATGTTTTCTCAATTTTCCTATAAAGTGCGACATAAGGTGCCTGTTTTCAGGGGGGGAAGTTTATCAACCAAAATTGTCTCCGTGTAGTGTTTATCACTGAAGAGTGATTCCACAAAAAATGTTCCTCTGCTTTACTAAAACTTAAACAGTATCCTGATCTTCTAAGTGTTTGGAGTATTTGACTGGATTGTACTGCTTCCTGTTAGGGTTGTTTTTAGAGATTTCATGTTACTTTCTAAGTAACATCAGCAGAGCTCTGCACCACGAGAGCAGATGTGGAATAGAGAAACTCCTTCGTCCAGATTTTTTGCTGCTTGAGTTTGCTCCTTCTGTGACCCTCTCTCATCTGAGGGCTAAAGATGTTTTAGGGAAGGCTCTTAATTCCTATTTTCCTAAACTGCACTGAAAAGCAATAATCCAAAACAGGAATTTATGTGTGATTTTGTATTGTAAGCCTGTTCATTTTAATTGTAGGGAAAAAAAGGTGTTTTTTAGAGATGCAGAAGTGAGTATGGCACTTCCTGCTCTACAGTACAGTAGCAGTTTTCACATATTTTAGGCACATGAGAATGGAAAGGCACTGTTGAATTAGACTGGGAGGATACAAGGTTCAGGTACTTGATTCCACAAGTGGGTCTGCAGTCAGAAAAAGAGCTCTTGTTCATGTTCATACATATATATATATATATGTATACATATATATGTGTCTGTATATGTATATTTATGGGTGTATGCACACAAAAAACCACCTCTGTGTGTATACATACATGTATCTCAGTAGAATGTTTCCAGTAGTATGATTATGGTTATTTGTGACTTTCAGTGGAATTTAACTTTTTTTAATGTAGGAAAACATACCAGTATTTCTTTTGAATTACTTTCTGTTCAGGAGTTTTATTATTCTTAATTGGAAGTTGACACTTGGAGTTTTTGAAAAAGCTATTTAGTAACTTGAAGTGCTCACCTCATAAAATACTTCACTTGAATTAGTTTATGTTGCAAAATATATAATAGTTGCTATTTAGTAATAATGGTAGTGGGAATTTTTTTTTCAGGGTTTTATATTTAACTTTTTAATCTTATTCTTTGTTTGATTTGTGTATATTAGCTGCAGACCCCTTTGCCTCCCTTTTTGGAAGTGAATCCTTTGAAGGTGGCTTTGCTGACTTCAGCACGCTGTCGAAGGTAATACGAAGCTGCTGCTACTCACAGAAAATGCATGAAACTGCAGTGACAAGACAAAGCTTACTCAGTTGCATTACAGTTTGCCACTAACCAAACATTTATAATGGCTGACTTGCTTGAAATAGAGGTCTTGATAGCAAATTGTCCTGCAATTCTGTGAAGAATGCAATGTAATCTTTTTGGCTTGATAAGTATTTTCTCTCTATTTCCAGTGATATTATAATGTATTTATTTATTTTTAAATTTGCTGAGTTTAGCAGCAAAAGTATTAACTTTTGCATGTTTAACTGCTTTCAACTTTATAGTGCTGTACATAGTAGCCATTCCTGATTTTTCTTCCTGTTCCAATCTTCCGGAGTATATGGATATGTGTAAAAAGAAACAAAAGTATTTTCTTTAGTCTTAGTCCAAACTTTCAGTTCTGATTTGGTACTGTATTATTGAAGAGAATGTCTGGTAGCACTGCACTGAAAATGTGTGTGTTGCTGTTTTTGTTGAAGGCCAACAATGAGGATCCTTTTAGCTCTTCCACACCAGGCTCTGTCAGCAGTGTCACCATAACTAAAAACTTATTTGAAGAACCACCAGCTAAAAATGAGGATGTTCCTCCTGCACTGCCCCCTAAGACAGGAACTCCCACCAGGCCCTGTCCACCACCACCTGGTAAGAGCTGACACTGAGATGTGGTAACAATCAGCTGCTTCGTGTTGGCAGAGGGACAGGAATTGTGAGAGGAGGGTAAAGGGTCTGAATTTAAAATTAATGAGCAAGATGTGAAACACATCCATTCCTGGTCTGTTGGTCATTTCCTCAGAGTTAAGTTTTGCATGGTGTTTGGGATCAGAGTTTGAAGAGACAAAGGATTTAGAAAACAGGAAAAAAGACTCGTTACAAAAGTGTGCAAGAACACAGCATAAACTGCAAATTAAACAGTTGCTAATGTGCTACACTGTGAATCTTGAATTAAATTATGATTAAAGTGAGAATTTAGTTGTGCTTTATATATTGCAAACACAGATGGGTTTAAGGCAAAATGAACTAAAAAGGGTTAAAGAACTGGCTTAGGTTTTCAGGTTAACTTTTTCTAGGTGGCCTTGCCAGAGGTTTGTAGCAGTAACAATAATAAACCGAAGTTCCCTGGGCTGTTCTCTTCTCAGTGGTAGAGGAGTTTGTGGGATGTCCCATGGCACAAACCACTCTTCTTTCCAGAAAA
Source organism: Rhabdornis inornatus (assembly GCA_013397075.1). Classification (NCBI taxonomy): domain Eukaryota; kingdom Metazoa; phylum Chordata; class Aves; order Passeriformes; family Rhabdornithidae; genus Rhabdornis; species Rhabdornis inornatus. The sequence continues at coordinate 653,029 of VWZS01010362.1, read as the reverse complement.
GGCCATGATTATCATGCATAACAACACCTTCTTGTGGTTGCAACAAGACCATGTTACAGCAGACTACTCACTCCTAATTTGTTTTTGCAAACATAGGAAAATACATTTCTAGTATTCCTTTAAAAATTTCTGTCCTCTGTTTCATTGTCTTTAAAAACTCTTCTGTGTCATTTGTTTCACTGTTACACTACATAGATGAGTCTTAAGGTGTTTTGAGAAATTGTGGCATGAAACTTAAACGTGTATTCATCTTTTCCTCAAAAGAAGAGGAACACAGTAGATACAGGAGTGCTCACACTGAAATTTAAACTCATCTGTTTAGTTTCTAATGTTGGTGTGAGATCTGGTTCATGCTAATGCCTTGCAAGTAATCATTTCCATTGTAAATAGCATTAAAACAGCTGACATGGCAAGTGATGATAATTTGAATGTTTGATGTTGGTCCTTATTTAAACATAAAAAGGATTTCTGGCTTGATTGTAGGGAGTGGCTGTGACGTGCACTTTTGGAAGGCAAGCTTCTAGGGATGGAACAGCAGCATCCTTAGCTGCTGCTAAGATTATTAGAAAAAATAGGTGGTTTTGATAGGCACGGTTAAAAATGTGGTTATCTTAATAACCATTCCAAATTAATTATTTTCCTAATGGAAATAAAATTTGAGGTATTTAAATATAATTATTTTAATAACTTCCTTGGTCTGATTTGAAACAATGGAATGCTTTTTCAAAGAAAACTCAAAAATCTTTCTTTTAATTCTTCTCTCTACTGGGAAGTGTGTAGAAGGACTGTTGCCTCTGAATTGTTGCCTCTCTAGATACTGATAAACACCCACATTTCTTGATTTTGGGGAAGATTTGGTAATTGTGTATTTTATATTCTTACAATTTTTAACCCTTCCCATGCAGAAATAAAATTCCCTGGTTGTTATTTGGAGATGCTTCCTCCACATTTTTCAAGAAACAGGCAGGCATTATTTGCAAGTAACAGAAATGAGAATCACTGAATGGTTTGGGTTAGAAGGGACCTTAAAGATCATTCAGTTCCAAGCCCCAGCCACAGGCAGGGACACCTTTCATTAGAGCAGGTTATCCCATCCAACCTGCCCTTAAACACTTCCAGGGATGGGGCAGCACAATATCATCAGTGATACATGGATAGAAGATCATCAGTGGGAGAGATGGCAGGGTTATCTGGGAAGTGTCTAAGTAAATCTTATGTTTCCCAGGGGATGTTCTCCAAATCTCTAAATCATTGCCACACGAGAATCTCTTTTGTTTTTATGAAGTCATTTTAGACTAATTTTCAATAGTGATATGTGAAACATAAGCACCTTTGTTCAATTCTGTGGTTTTAATCTGAAATTGAAACAGAAGCAAGTTTTAAAATATAACCACTGCAAGTGTGGAACCACTTGCAGAATCTGCAAGTAGAATTCAAAAAACTGCATTGAAACCTCTTGTGTACACAGTAACATACAGAGGGAGTGGTGTGATGAAATTCAGCTCAGCTTTAATTCTTGGAAGTATTTGGGTTAATGTCTTCACGGTGTTGAAAATTGACTGGGGTTAAGCTGAAAAAAACCAACAAAATAAGTGGGGGTTTGTCCCTGATTCTGTTTATTTGCAGATACTTAGGCAAGAATTAACAAAACAGCTCAGCCTGTGATTGGTTGTTATCATACTCCTGGTTTTAAACTGCAGAAATTCTTAGCATAGGGAGAGGGTCATGGTGTTTTGAAAACTTATAAATATAATGTATTTCTGCTCTCTGAATAAAAGGCTAGTGTTAATTTGATCCAAAGAAATAATAAAAGAGCCTTGCTGGAATGATCAAAGACAGTTGATAACCAGAAAACAATACTGTGCCGACAGAATAGGTGCTCAAAGCTGTTAGAAATTCTCTTTCCAAAATAGTTAATTAATATACAGCTGTGTTCCTGACTCATTAACATACATGTGTTCCTTTTCACCTGATTACCCTTTCAGAAAGTGTGGGCTGTACCCTCATTTTTTAAATTGGCAACCCTTCCTCTAGAACTACAGCTCCCCTAGTTTGTGGGAAGATGTTGCATTCCAAGTAGCTTTTGAATGGGTTGTTGTTTTTTTTTTACTAGTTTTGGCATGTTATTACCTGCTATCTTAAATTCATTTTAAATTCATTTTAATCTAAGGGAAAAGACCTATCAATCAAATAGACTCTTCAGATTCCTTTAAGTCGAGCGATCCATTTCAGCCTTTCCCCACCCCAGACATTCCCAAAGAACAAGAAGCAGATCTATTCTGTGATCCATTTGCTCCCACCAGCATCAGTAAAGAGGCTGACCCCAACAATTTTGCAAACTTCAGTACTGTGAGTAAACACTTTTTACATTTGTTTCAGTATAATGGCAGCTTTGAAATGTTTACACTGAAGTCTTCAATCTAATTTATTAAAATTTTTAAATTTAAATTATTAAAACATATCCCATGTACAAAAGGGATATTGCTTCCAGTTGAAGCACTGTTTGCACTTAGTTTACAGCTGAGGCTGTCGTAAAACAAAATGCTGCAAAATGTTGTAGTTAATGTTTAAATTGCATTGGTTTTATGCCTTTTTTCATGGAGGCCTCCTAGCTTTTAGAGGAGAGGATTTCAAAAATATGTGTGTTCTAGGGATTATCCATTTTATCAATGTGTGCAGCAGATTTAAATTACAAATCTATAACAAGCACACTGTTAACTTCCCAATTAAAAATAAATCAAAATGACATTTTAATTGTCACTGAACTCTTTGGTCATAATTTTATTGTACTGAAATAATGATAAACAGCCTCATAACAGTGTATATTAATGAAATATAATTTGATGAGTTTTGAATGGTTAGTCAATTCCAGACTTATGCACAATGTAGTAAAATAGTAAGTGTCTCTTTATAACCAGAATTCATTTCATAGAAGTCGTGGTGTCCAAGCAGTAGAAGCAAATCTAAAGGTTTGTGCATGCCTATATTTTATTTTTTTTCTTTTGAGCTTTTGCAAGTAGAAGTTTTGAAAGGCATCATCTCACTTTCAAGCCTGATACCTGTTAAATGCAATTTGCATTTACAGTATCTCGACCATACTGCTCTTTTTCTGTTCAGGCCTAATAAACTACATGCTTGATTGAAGTAAACTAAGGATTGTCAGGCTCTCCAAGTAGACTTGCACTGGTTGGTGTGTCTTGGAGCATGGTAACTTCTGAAATGTGGTTATCCATCTGTGGCAGTAGCTAGGGGGACTGAGAAGCCAGTTTGGAGGAGTGGCAAGAACGTTTATTATCTTTATGAAAGAAATGGTATTCTTTTCCAGCTGCAATTACTGAAAATAGTGAGTGCACTGTGGAGAAAACTCAGGTGTTTCTGCTTTTATTTCCCAAAGAAGCAGCTCCAAGCAGAGACCTGGGGTCTCTAACATCTAACCCTTTCAGTTAATGCTGGGACATCCATGAGGACAGGGGCTTCATCTACCTCTTAACTTTTCTGCATGTTTGCTAGGAAGAAACTTTAGCATAATCTTTTGTATTTTGTTTAAGATAATACCCTTACCTGTCTCTGATTTATAATCATTATACCAGAGGTATTTAGTTCACATTTGGTTCTCACCAATATACATGGAAATAATCTGTTCTTTTTTCCCTTCTCATATCATGCTGACCTTTCTCTGTATTACTATCAGCCTTCTAACTCTACAGTTACTCTTATTATTTTGCTGCTTCTTGGCAGTGATATTTTTCATCTACACATTCAGAAACAGTCAGTTTGCAGATAAAATTTGCAGTAATTTTCACCTGGAAAAGTCATCCGTAATGAAAGCAGGATAAATCAGGATGGTCTACAGTGTGAATAGGAGTGTGCTTTGCAAAATGTTCTCCTGATTTATTAAAAGTTTTTCTTGTATAGACTGGTATTTATCCAAAATATTATGTCTTTAAATTATAGCACTTTCTGCTCAGTAACATTTTAGAAACTTAATACTGAAATTAGAAACATAACATATTTCATTTAAATACATCACTTTCAGTGCATTTCTTAGTAGCTGAGCCTTAGACTAAGCCAAGTTAGTCTATTACAACTACAAAACAAGTAATATTTTTGGAGACTAGAATATGTACAATTATTGAAAAACTAATTGTCCCTTAAACTGAGTGTTTAATATCATAATTATAATGAGTAATAATTATTACTGTATTATTAATCTGTTTTATTTTGTCTTTTAAACGTGCAGTATTCTACTGAGGAAGACATGATTGAATGGGCTAAGAGAGAAAGTGAGAGAGAAGAAAAAGAAAGATTGGCAAGACTAAAACAGCAAGAGCAAGAAGACTTGGAACTGGCTATTGCACTCAGTAAATCTGAAATATCAGAAGCATGAAGTTTAGAATAAGATTTTATCTGACATAAACTGTTTTGTCCCTTTTCCTGAGTACCTAACGTATTTAAATGTTAATCAGAAAATGCATATATACAAGAAACTATGAAAGGTTTTAAATTTCTGAAAGTGATGTGAATGTTTCTGCTAAATTCAATCCTTTTGGTTATTGTTTAAATAATTGTTAAGTTTAGCATTCAATTTCTCTCACATTTTCAGGAGAGCAAAGTACTTTTCCCAGCTGAAAGCAACTCAGTTTAAAATGCAGATAGAGAGGATGGGGTTTGACTGTAATCTATCAGCAGTTGGTAATTGAGCATAAAGTGAACACAGCAATTACTCTGTCATGGCTGACTGTCTCCCATCAAGCAGTTAGTCACTGGAAACCTTTTATCCTTCTGAAGGGGTTTTACTAATGCCAGAGTTGTGGAGTGCTTTATTTTATATGTATGCATATAGATTATTTTTCTCCTAGTTGAAGATTTTATGTTAGATTTAACATAGTCTTCATGGAGTCTCCATCATAAAGAGTATGTCTTTCTGAAACCTTTATTGCTTTTCCTGCATGATCATAGGTTTTAAGACAGACCTGTTATTTTGTTTTATAAAGCAATTAAGCTGAAAATTCATGTGCATTTGCTGTTGGCTAAGGTGACTGTCAAATTGTGAGACCCCACTGCTATTTGAGCCACTTTTGCCTGTGAAATATGCAGCTCAACTGGCAAGTTAATGAGTTCCATTTGAAATAGGATTAAGAATAGAAAGAAAAAACAGGTAGTCTGATTTCTGTTTTTTTTAACCACAGTTGTTTTCTGTATATGTAATTTATTGAATGCCAACTGATAGTTGCACCTTAAACTGAATGATTTCTGAATGGTCACTGAGTCAGAGTAGGATTGATAGAATGTTAATGAAAATAACTTAATGAAAATAACTTATTGTTCATTTTTAATGAATTCTATTTGGAAAATCAGTTTCATTAAAATAATTCCAAGAAGAATAATCTTGTGCCCTATCTAAGAAAAATGGATGGCAGCAGCATAAACATCTAGAAGGGGTTTTTTTCTTGCACTTTTAACCTGTGGTATTTCTTTTGAGGAAATTGAAGTGTTTCAACACACAGCACTGGGGCAGAGGGGGAGAACTCAGCCATGCTTCAGTATATTTTAGCTCTTCCCATTACCTGTCAATGCTGCTGTTGCATGAGTTTGAGGGTTTTCAATTTTTCAGGAAAAAATTAGTAACCTGACTGGGATGGTTTTTCTTTTGCACTGGGAGATGAGCATTTAAACACCTGCTCAGAAAAAAGTAACTTAAAATTTTGCAAGTATTAAATAGTTATAACTTATCTTATACATCTTTGTAATGAGTGTACACTAATCTTGCAAATCCTATGCTTAACTGGATTACATAGTTTCTTATCTTTTGTTTAAAATGTATACTCAGTGGACCAACACAATATTATATGTATATATTATATATATATTCCTGCTTTCCTTTATGGAATTTAAAGTTTTGAGTCATTTGATGTTACATTTCATGTTACTGACTCTGACTATAGGACTTTTACTCAGACTACCAACAAACCACTGCTGTGAGCTAAATGGCATTACTTCATGAAGTTTTAACTGTTTTTTTTTTTAAACAACTTGTTCAGGTGGGATTAGCCTCTATTTATAGACTTCCCTTTTGTTTAAAAATTCTAACAATAGCCTGTAATTATGAAGAAATAAAGTTTAAGTACATAAATGTGAACTGTTTGCCTGTTTTTTCTGCAGAGTGTGTGAGATGCAGAATTGTGTTGCCTTGTGTTATTTCCCCAGTAACTTCTCAACAGTTTCTTTTACCTACTTAATTTTAAATTGGCTGTACCAGAATTTGAATATTTAGCAAATTTATGACCTCAGTATTGGAGTGTTCTAGTTGTGCTTTCGCCTGAATCTTTGAAGTCATTGTGTGCATGGATGTGCAACCTCGTGTTTTTGTTTTTGCAATACTGACAGAATAGTAATTTAGATGATACTGGATTTAGATAACAGAGGGTAAGATTGGGAAAGTAACATTTGTTCAAAATATTGGCAACTAAAGTCCTATGTTTTCTTGTTACGGAGTTCTGTACCATGTCAGTGGATACTCTTGAATTTAATTCTGTTGTTAACTAGAGTGAACATGAAGATGGGCTTTCAGATGCATCTATTTTTTCTTATAAGAAGGAAGAAGACATATATGAAAGATATTTTTTGATCTTTCGTGGTAGGTAGAGTGGAGTTCAGTTGCCCATGTGAGTGTTACTGAACTCCTGAGTTCTCTGCAGAGTTGTGTTTGCAGGGACCTCTAAGGCTTAAATTAGGAAAGGCGCAGAAGTAAAGAGGAGGGAAGTCAGGAAGATAATGTTATCCCAGAAAAGGTGGGAAGGAACTTGTAATTCATCAGCTGACAAGCCATCAGTCAGTAAAATCCTGAAACAGAAGTAATTTTCATCTACAAGCTCTTTAAAGAAACATGAATAGCAAAACATACGTAAATCACACCAGCTGCATTCCCATTCCTTGCTCAGAATACTTCAGAATTCCTGTGGTGCTGAAATGGAGATATATGGAGCTGCCTGGACCTTGGATTTTAACCAAAAACAAAGAGCATTAGTTTTTAGAGCAGGTGATCTGCTGATAGAGGAGGAAAATGCTGCATTGTTTGGATGTATGTTCAAGAGGTCAGGATGTTGTTTCTAGTTATCTCTTGCTGATTTAATAAGTGAGTATGGACAAACCACTTAATGCTAAGCCATTTCCTGTTCTGTAAGTGATAACAGGTCTCATAGTTATTACATAACTGCTCTAATCTGGAAAGACAACCTTGTGCAGAGTAAAAGGAATTTTATTCCATTTTACTTTCATATCCTGTAGATAGGAGCAATGTTATGAGGTGTTTTCTCTGTTGGTATAAACAGCCAGTTGCAGTCCTCTACAGAACTGTACAAATAACTGGAAATAAATTAAGAATTTAACAGAAATTTTTAAACAAGATGTTTGAGGGTTTAGTTTGCTGGTAATACAGGGAGAAATTCTTACCTTTGACTTCAGAGGTCTGTCCTAGCAAGACATCCTGTAACACTGTCTGCAGATTGTCAGCTCTCTCAGGTTTCCATGTGCCAGACTCATCCCGGTCCACACAAACTGATTTTTCTGTGTGGCCAGACTTATTGTTTATTCTGTTGAGACTATGTTGCGTGAAATGTTTGTATTCAGGGTCAAAAAATCTTTAGGATTGTTTTCCATAGAATGTAGTCTTTCTTGAGATGCTATATGAACAGGTGTGGTCACTTATACAGAAAAAAAGTAATTTTAAAAAGACTCAGTAGGTTTTTAGGTAAAATCCTTGTATAATTTTTTTATACTTACTGAAGCTCTGCTAATACCTCCTTGTTTTTAAAATTAGGGTCCCTGAGTTCCAAACAGTTCTGAGGATTTTGGAGTGTGAATTTCATTTTGGGCCCACATTCAGTAATAACTTTTACTGAATAAATAACTGTTAATAACCACTGACCCTGAATCCTGAAAACTACAGGTAAAGTACTTGTTTAATGTTAAAGTCATATGTTTAAATTCTCTAATTTTCCTTCATATGCTATCCATTTAACTTAAAATATTTTATTTTACTGTTAGATATTAAAAGCACAGCTCTTCTCAAACATACAATACTATGCTCAGAGGAGCAAATTTGTCCTTCTGTTTTAGCTTTTTCAACTTTGTCCCTACAATATATAATTCTAAAAGTTGTAAAAAGCAATTTAGGGTATATTCTGGGGTGATTATTGATAAAAATGTTCATTAAGTTAGCTTGACTGGCTACTGACAATGGGCTGAAGTGCAGAACTGCACAGGAAATCTGGCTTCATTGTGAATGCTGTGAGCTGGAATATATGAGCCTCACAATTCAGAAAATGAAATGTATGTAAACAGGTATTTTATGCTAGAAAACGTGAGCTTGCATTTGTTCCAAAATAGCTCAGGGAAGGTGCCTGTCACAAGTCCTTATGCTATCCCTCACTGAGCTAAAATGTTTGATTTAGTGGAGACAATCATGACTTCATGGCTGGTGTCAGAAGAGGGAATCATCCTTCAATCATTGCATGTCTGGCTCTTCTCTCGGAGCAGCTGCGCCCCGAGCACTGGAGCGTGAGCCCGTCCTGCCACCCACCCCTTGTTCCTCACATCACGAACCACATTGTTGGTGTGCAGCTAATAAATTCTTTCTTTTTTTAACCTTATACACCCACTGTTCCCGTTAATGTGCCCATTGTTTCTTTATGTCAACCCAGTCCTTCTGTTTGTCCTGCCACTCCCTCGGCTGTGTATACCTTTGCCTTCCTTTGCCTTGTTCATTTCCTTCCACAGGCTCCTTTCTTTTGTTAATCTCTTCTGGTTATCCCTGTAACCCCGAAGCTGCATGATTGATACGATTATAATATAGATAATGGCCAAAGTGATGCAATTTTTTTTTTCAGTATTGCATATTCTATTCGCAATTTCAGTGGGTTTGGTTTTTGTTAATGGAAGAGGCAAGTTAAAATTTTAAGTATTTTATTTTGTTTATGAATTTTATGTTAATGAACAAATTAAAGGTTTTAATTATTTAGATATAATTATTTATTTATGTGATTTGGTCACAACCTGGTCCCTCAGAGGTGTGAGCCCTGTGGGGTGTTACTCCTGCGGTACAACTCACTGACCCCTGTGCTGGGGGTAGGGCTGCACCCTGGCAAACCCTGCCTTGGCAGCAGGTGCAGAGTGCAGCTAATTGAAAACTTGGCGAAATATGAATGATGTTTTCCTCACGTTTTTTCTCGAGAGGCATTAACAACTCTAATTCCAGCACACAGCGGCGATCCCCGCGCTCCTCTCGGCCGCTCCTGGAGCCTTTCGCGCCGGTGCGGAGCGACACGTCCGGGTCCCGCCCGAGCGCTGCGGTGGGACCGTAACCCCGGGGTGTTGTCCCGTCCCGTCCCATCCCACATATCCCGTCCCGTCCCATCCCACATATCCCATCCCACATCTCCCATCCCAGCCCGTCCCCACCGCCGGCGGAGGGCGGGCGCTGCCGCAGCCGCTCACCTGCGGGGGCGNGGGTCGCCGGGGGCAGCGCCGCCTCCGCCGGGCTCTGCCGAGGCTCCGTCCCGGGCGGGAGGAGGGGCCGGGAGCGCAGGGTCGGGCCGCGGGACGGTGTGAGGGCGGCGGGACTCCGGGCGGGCCGCCCGCCGGGCTCTGCAGCCGCTGAGAGCAGCTCGGGCCCCCAGGCTGACCCCGCCGGGCGCTCAGGGCTGCGGCCGGAGCTGCCTGCGGCCCGTGGGCAGGGACCGCCCGGGCCGGGACCACCCAAGCCGGGACTGGGCCACCCCGCGGACCGCTCTGGCCGCTGGCCTGACCCAGCTGTGGGCAGGGGCTGTGCTCACCTGTGCCGGCTGAGCCAACCCAGCGCAGCCACTGCGCGGGCACAAACTGGTTCTTGCACTTTGAGGGGGTTTTCTTTTTTCTTAGACAAGAGCATTAGCTTGAGCTAATTACATACCTGCGCAGCAGCCCTTCAGTAGTTATATGCAAATTGTCTTTGGGCTTCAAAGGGTTGCTGAAGAGCGTGGAAGACCAGGTCCTTTTGCTTGAGCTCCTGTTTGTGCAGCTTGCAACACACCTTGACGGTGAAACGCTGACGTTCATTATTCTGTAATTCAATACCTTCTTGCTCACCCTCAAGAACGAGCTGCAGGTGCGCAACTTTCTCCATTCCAGGTGTGCGCTCCCACTGCCCCTAAAATACATAAACTTTTATTGTGCGTGTGTGTGAGTTGTTCCCTCAAAAGCTGAATCAGTCTGCAAATAACATTCTTCCCTCATGATTACGGCATGTTAAATTTTAGACATGGCTGCGTTAAAGGTCAGCTTGTGGATTCTCTGTTTTACATAAGACATTTATAATAAATAATCTGCTTTGTAATCTATGCAGGAGTAGAAACTTTTAAGAGGCAGTTGTTGGAGAGGTCAGTGAGCTGCTGCTTAGAAGAGTGGGAAATGGTTCTGTTCATGGTTCTTCATCAAGTATTTGTAGCAGTGGTGTGCTCTCTCTGGCTGCACACTTTCCCTTTATCTTAAAGTTGAAAACAGCAAACATTTACCTGAGACTTTATTTCTGTTGAAGAAACCGTGATGGAAAAAAACATTTCCTGAACTTTAGATTATATAAGCTGTACAATAGTGCTCTTTTTTTGGTGGCATTTATATTAATGTTAGAGTTATTACAGAGACCAAAGGAGGTGGTCTAGTAGCATTAAAGCAACAAGGTCCTGTGGGATTTAAAAATCCAGAGTGCTAGATTTTCTAATGATCAAAAATGACCTGTCTATTAGTATTTATATCTATAACCCCTACCTGGGAGTATTCAAGGCTGATCTGGATGGGGCTCGGAGTAACTTTGTGTTGTGGAAGGTGTGTCTGCCCACAGCATGGGTTTAGAATGAGATAATGTTCAAGGTCCTTTCCAGCCCTGTGAATTCTATGATTCTGTGATTTTTGAGAGCTTTATATAATTTTGTTGCCATGCTCTGTCTTGATAATTCTTTAACAGACAGCCCAGCAATTTTAAAATTATTTTTTAACTCCAAGCTGGAAAGGTGGGCTATGTGTCTGTAATAATGATGTTAAATGATACCATTAAATGACCTCCAGGTGCTGCTTTTGCAATGGCAACAGGCTGAGGGACTGCAGTTTGCATTGTGCTTCGGGAAGTTCTGTGTGTGGGGAGCAATGTGTGCAAAAATATTTAAAAGTAGGGAGGAGGTGGGTGAATTTTGCCAGGTTGAGCAGGTTGTCCTGAAAGTCGGTGTTACTGAAGCTGCTGGAGCACTTGGTGCTGGCTCCTCATTGCCTTTCTGGAGCTCCATCTGCTGGAACTAGCTCTCCCATTCCAGGAGAGAACACTGCACTGGGATCTAAAGGGATTCAGATGTTTCCAGTACTGTGCTACAAAGTGTTGAAAACCATGTATCAGGATTTTGGCTAGTTTGTGGGAAAACATTACTATTCCCTTATTCATATTTTCCTTAAATTACTCCTTTAAAACCCTGATGAAGCTCCCAGATAGTGTTTCCACAGATCTGAATTCGTGGTTTCTTTAGGTGGCCTGTATGTTTTGGGAATAGATTGAGATTATCAGATCATAGTTGGAGGAAAAATAATTTAGTGGAATGATTGGAACTGAAAAGTTACCAGATTTTTGAGTAGGGATGATAAAAAATGACCTCCCATTTTAGAGATCTTCAGCTGTTGTCTTCAACTTGATAATAAAACTTCCAGTCATCTGTTGTGAAAAAGCAATTGTCAGAAGAAAGTATCAATCTTTGGATTAGGATAGGTCATTCAGATATACTTAATGGCTGAAATCTTAGATGTATATCTAACAGAATGCAGTACTGAACTTGGATGTCATTTTACATTTCTTTGTAACTAAAATTGCCATCCTGAACTGATGAAATCTTCTCACTGCATCTGCATTGAAGATTTTACTTTTTACCAGTCTTTGTTTCCTGTCAGAAAAGGAAAAACTGACAGAAAGATCCCAGACTAGCTGAATCTGAGTTCAACATCAGCCTCACTTGTTTTGGTTTTCATTTGCTTTTTCTCCTCAGGTAGTTTGCTTAGTTTGTTGTTTTTGCACTCTGAAATGGAGAGAATAATAACTATTTTCTTCTTGAAGCCAAAGAATAACTCTTCAAAATGGCTTTGGCGATGCTGAGTGCCAAGACAACTTTCTACTGGTACTTCTTTTTCTGGTCTTGAGTATTGATTCAGTGGGCAGGTTCAAGAGAGCTGTAAAGGTGTATTGAAGTGCCATGCTTGAGTGTTTATTGGATTGGATAGAAAGTGACATTGTTATTGATCAAGATACTATGAAGTATGCTTTGCATGACTTCTGAAGAATAGAGTCAGGTTGTTGGAAGCTCTCAGGGAAACATAATCTGGAGCGTCATATAAAGCAATGATTAAAGGCAAAGAAACAATCCCCTATTTGTCTAAATATTTTGTGTCATTCCTATATATTATTTTTATGGGAGCCTAAGATACTGTTCAGCAGTGGAATGATAACAAAAGCATTATTTTTAAGTTGCAACAAAACATGTTACAGAGTAATTTCTTTTGAAAATGCTTTGTTTAGATTTAATGAAAAAAAGCCCAACAAAACAACAAAAAACCCGAATGAAGTAAAATCAAAGAAAGAAACATTTCAACTCACATGAAGTACTACAGGAAAATGCTTTTTGGGCCAGAATGTGTATTTCTTCCTTTCTATGTTGGTCACTATGCTGAAGTCTGAAAGGAGTGAAGTGTAAGTCAGCATAAACCAGATTTCACAGACGGCTGAAGAAACATGCCCAGGTAGCTCTTGCTACCTACCACTCAGCCTTTATCACTGCTGGGAAGTGCAGAGTCCAGCCAAAAGGGGGAACTGCCTGACATCCCTCCCTAAATTCTCACTGGGTCTGATTTCAGAAGTAATACAGATCTCTACCCTGACCTTGCAGTCCTTAGGAAAACAAATCTCACAGATTTTGTCTGGCTTCTTACCATGAACACGGCAGAGTGAATTTGCATTTTGGTTCATGCTTTATTTGTTTGTTTGCTGGGTACCTAGATGTACTCAACACCATTGCATGATAGTGGTCTAGTGCAGGCTCTTGCTGATTTTTTTTCTCATTAGTTTTAGTGAGATGAGAATTAGACCTTTAAAAATTGAGAGTAACTATGTCAGAAGTGTAGGTGGACCAGAGGCAGTAAAACTGAAAAGTCAGAGGACTTGGTAAGAAGAGCAAGTGGATATTATAAGGTTGTCTAAAGACTCTTAAAAACCCCAAAAGGAATTACGTCAATCATACATGACCTTCAAAGTGACAAAGATTGTAGATCATCTGAATTTAAAAAGAAGAGCTATTAAAGCTTGCTAAATGTTACTGTGGTCTGATTTATGATGAACATTTACTCCTAATTGCAGCAATCTTGTTAATTTCTGTAATGCTGAATGTATTTGTTTTGTTTCAATCCTGTTGATATTCTGTGTGAGGTAACTTTTTCTCTGTACATTCCAATAGATCACTGCTATTGCAGGATGCTTGGGCTTATTTTTGTAATATCCCAGACTGGATTGTGTGTCTTTATATATGTTTTCATTCTGTCTGATGCAGGCAGTTCTTCTGACTAGGAGTGCTCACCCACAGTGGTGCATTTCACCCTCTGAGCAGTCATGGCAGCGCAACAAGGAAAGGGAGCAGTAGAAATTACACCAGTACATTCTATTTGTCTGAGCAAACCTATCTTAATGAATTTATTGTATTGTTTGCCCATTCAAATACAGGATGAGAACTGTGAGCCTAATGCTAACTAGATCCTTCTTGGTCCAAGTTAAACATGGTGGGACCAAGGGCAGAACACAAGTCTACCAATTCCCTGGTCTTTGTGCTGCTCACTGGACTGCTTTGCCACATCCCTTTGATTTGTGAGCCTTTGCTGGAACGGAAGGGCTTTTTTTAAAGACCTTTGACATTGCTGAGGCATCAATAACTCAGTGATTTGAGAGCTGAATTAACCTCAAAAATAAATGGTGTCAAACTGCATGTACAGCTTGAAATACTATGATATCCTGAATTCCAGAATTGTATCACTGTTGTGTCTCTATGCAGAATATTTGGAGAACACAAATATTGAAACCTTTCCAGTTGCTTTGTTGTTGAAGTAATGGCATTTCTGCAGCACTGAGGAGTCTTAGACATGGGCCAGAAAAGTTTTCAAGAACACAGAAAGATAAATGCTGAGGTATTAACAGCTTGGCACATAGAACAGGAAGGGATATGGGAGAATTAATTTTCTTGCATTAACTTATTTTCTTTTGAATTATGGAGATATTTCTGTATTGTCTGAAAACTGAATAGTAACAAATTATTGTGAGAAGTGCTTATTTGTTCTTTTCATCCAAGATTATTTCTGATCTCGTGTGGGTTTGGAAATGCTTGTAGAAGAAAGGAATTCTTCCCAAGTGATGTGTGTTTTGTTTTCTTTGAATGTAGAGATTTTTCAGGCTCACAACTTGTAATGTAGTGTTGCTCAAAGAAGTCAACTATTTAGAAAAGTAGTAGTGGATTTAGGAATGATGTGGAGAACTGGAAAAGGCTAAAGGAAGTAACCCCAGGTGTTACTGATATCTCTAACCCTGATATCTCCTAATGTCCCAGTGATTATCCAGCATTAGGAGAACAGAAAATGGTGTCATGGCAAGAATTTCCATATTTCTATATCTTTTTGAAAACAGGCAGTGGGAAGGACATCCTGGTGTCAGTGACAGTACCATGGGATGTGAACTGCTGACCCTCTGCACAACGAAGGGCACAGGGAGGGACACCTGGGGACACAGCAGGGGCTGAAGATCCCCAGACTTTTTCCTGTTCAGATTGTGAGGGGATAAAAGCCCAGGGGTTCCTTTGTTTGGAGTCCCTCCTCCAAGGCACCAGCTCGAGCTGTTATTTTGTTATTGCACCAAGATGAAATAATTTTAAGGACTGGGACATCTGAGACTCTGTTACGAGGTCAAGCATGTCTCACTGTGAGTGTGGGATGTGCAGCTGTGAAGGGGCTTTGGTCCCAGTTCAGGTGGAGTGTGACTGCCAGTGGCTCCGGGGTGGTCAGACAGGGAAGTTTCCTTGACACTGAAACTGAGACCTTTGAAATGTGCTTTGGGGGGCTCCTCACATCTGTCAATGGTTGAAGTGTTAGTACTGGTGAAGATTAAATGGTGTTTGATTCGTTGTATTTTATTCCCCTCCTCCAAGTGAAGTTACCCATGCACACAACCTTGCTGACTTTTGCAGATAAGGTAGATTTGGCAGAGAAATATATCCACATTTTAGGATATGGCTGATTTAACTTGCTTTTAGTGTTTCACAGTACTGAAGGAGCTCTTGAATTACTATTAAAAACATTACTACAAAGGCACAAACCTCAGACTTGCCTTTCTTTGCAACCTTCTGATAATTCCTGAGGTTGAGTATTTTAGCATTTAGCACAGTATAGGGTTCAATATGCTTTTTTTATTGAAGAAATCTGTAAAACTCAATGACAAATCACAAAGCTTATGCACTGTAAACTTGTAGTAAGGAGCCAGTCAACATCATGCACACAGTGAAATGAAATTATGCATTAATATGGTAACTCCCATGCTCAAAAATCATGTGTCTCTTTCCTTTCAACTGTGGAAAACTCTTTTTTTTTTTTTTAAGATGCTTTACTGTTCATTAATATTCAGGATTTTAGTGTTGCTTTATTTTGTTTGATACTGCTGTTGACATAGAAGGGATCTGGTGTTTAAGTAAAAGGGGCATTGCCTGAGATATTCCAAAGAATTGTGTTTCCAACTAGAGATAATGGGGATGCAGTGGAGTAAGGAGAGCAGTTCTTACTGCAACTCCCAGTATATACTGTGGTTGTGATGTGTGAAGCAACCCCACTCATGGTCCCTGAGGCAGAGAACAACGATTTCATAAATAAAACCACAAGGAGAACCATATGACTGTCCTTGCAAAACCTGCTGCCCGAAAGCAAAAAAGGAAAGAACCTTGTAAAACCAGCTGGGAAATGGCCTAAATGTGGAAATACTTCAGATCTGAGTTTTTTCAATTTTTTTCTTTGTTAAAAGAAAACATACATATATGTGGGGAAGGAGAAGTTGCGTACTGAAGCTTGTCTGAGCATATAATTGTTTCTAGAGAAGTGGTATTCAAATAAAAACCTGCCAAATCAAGTCTTGAAGACCTTGGCAGAGACAGCCAGAGCCTTCCCCTTACAGGGCTTTAAGGACTATTTGGAGAATACAGTATTAATTAGAAATTGTACAAACATCTAGTGAGAATAATGAAAAACCTTTTCAGAGTAGCCCATGATCCTGCCATGGAAGCAGCCAGTTAATTTTAAGTTGTAACCAGTAGTTATTCCCAACTAGGGGAAAAAAACACGGTAATGTCTTTTATCTCCTGCTGTGGCCCAGGTACACAATGCTGTTAGAAACATGTAATGAAGTCATTATTGGGACAGCCTGTGGATCTATTGCAGTAATTTTTTACCAAATGCAGCACAGGCTTTTCCTGTACAGGATGCTATAAAACCAGCAAGAGATTTAATCAGGTATGTTAATGGATTTAGAGTATCTTCCTGGAATTGTCCTTTGCTGGTTTATCATTTTTGGGTCTTCCTTCAGCAGTGTATGTCTTCATTATTGGTACTGCTTTGTGTAATCTAGCAAACAGATAATTTCTGACATTAGATGCTCTTGGAGAAACTAATTTATGTAAGTAGATCATGGCTGATCAACTTCCACAGTCCAGCTCTCATAAATGAGTGGAAGGACTGGTAATGCTGCTTGTAGTTGTGTACAGGGCTGGTACAGCTGATGTGCCAGCAAAGCAGTTCAGAGGAATACACTGTTTCATTTTGGGCAAAATCAGCCAGATGAGCTCACTCCACTGATTAAATTGTTAGTGCCAACTTGCCTCATTTTCCATGGCATTAAAGACAGCTTATTACAAAGAGCGTGTAAAGTCTCAGTTCCTCCCAAAGGTACAGGAACGAGCAAAAAGCAGCAGTTTGGCTGCTGGATTGGAGCCTGTTTTGTGGAGAATCCTTGCTGGGAAGAAGCACTTGCTTGTGTCTCTCGCCTGTGTGCTTCTCACGTTTGCAGCAATTACTGCCTGAGTGCCGCCTGTCAGCTGCTCTCGTTTGGCTCTCCGTTCTGGTTCGCAGGTTTCTCATGTGGGCCATGCCACACGCAGTAATTCTTGTTGTTTCAGGTCTGTAATTACAAGGATATTTGGCTTCTGCCTGCTCTGGACAGAAGAAAAGGTGGCTGATGCTGCTGCTCATTCCAGACAGGTCTGGAGATCAGAGATAGGCTGGCAGCCGCCAGCCCCTCCTACATTTGAGGCATCCAGCTGTATTTGGATCCAGTGGCACACGAAGCTGGTGTGCCACGGGCTGGTTTGTAGGATGTGGCCGGTGGATTAGCGATGCTCCTGCTCCCGTGGCAGTGCCCAATCGCGCAGTGTGGTGCCGCAGGCAGGCTCTGCCCTGCGCTCACACCGGGGCTGGCACTCGCAGCTGGCTCAGGAGCACCGAGTGCTGCTGATGTTCGAGCCTGAGAGCTGGATGGGCTTACAATGACTATGTCAGAACACGCAGGAGACTCAGCAGAGAGGTGAGTAGCAGCGCACAGCATTTGGCATTTGGCTTAGAGGCAGTTGTGATCCTGCTGTTGGAAGCAGGAGGGATCTGCAGCCCACTGAAGCATGACTAATCAGTTTGCTAAAATGCTGAGTACCCTCGAATTTAAAGTATTTCAGCCCCGTTGTTAACAGTGACAAGTGATGGTTTGTAGCATTTATGTGAGGTGCGTATTTTGCCCAGGTCTTAAGCCCTTGGCTTGGGAGCTACATCCTGTGGCAGGCTTCCTTGGAGTATAAGGGAAACGTGCAGCTTGTATTACTGCTGCTGCTGTGGGGTAGCACTGTGTCATTAATTGTTATTCCAGAAAAGATGCCAAGTAATTTTTGTATCTTATTTCTGCTTTGAGCTTCAGCAGTGTTTTTATTCATTGTCATCTTTCTGTTTCAAAGGAGTATTTTGAAAAGGTTTATTTGTATTGATTGGGGTAATTCTCCTGCATGACAAGAAATGAACAAATAAAAAACCCAGTTAAAATGCTAGTAGTTTAAATATTTTAATACAGGTGAAGATGTGCTTTTTTCATGTTAAATATGTTACTTGGTTCAGGGACACAGATTTAAAACAGGAAGGTAGGAGTTTAATACAATAAGCAATAATTGACCAAGTTTTAATTATTAAGCAGGGCTCAGAATAGCTCAGAATAGGCAGACATGATATTGCATTTTGTATGAGCCGGATGCCAAAACTTGGTTAATCAATGCTTGCAAAGCACTTGCAGAGTGTCTTGGGTGCAAAAGGATTTGCAGTGTATCTGAAGTTGTGATGACAAAGCTACTGGGAACAGCATCATGTAATGTTTCTCTCAAATTTAAAGGCCTGCTTTCTGTATATATAATTATACTCTTTATTTCTTTGCAGTCATTATTCCTAAAACCAAAACCAAACCACTGCTGCAGTGGGTTGTTATTACTGATGCTATCTGTTCGTGCTGTGCTCCCCTGCCTTTTCCCTAAGATGTTATCAGGACTTTGCTTTCTGGTTTTCTAGTTAGCATTCTGTGTTGTGCCGCTTTTTAAGGAACTGACACAGCTTCTAAGTCACAAGACAGATCACATTAGTTAGAGCTGTTCAGAATCAGGAACATGGTCAGGATTTGTTTGTATTTTGTTGGAGGATGTTTTGTACATGCTTATATACAATATATTAGTGCAGTGTAGCTCTTTGCTCATTAGATGCAGATGTTTCAACTGTCCTAACACTGGCTAGGTGACCTTAACTTCATTAGTGCAAGGCTTTATTGTTTCTTGTGTGGATTTTTTTTTTTTGTCCAGCAGTTCTGGTGGTGATGAACTTGAGCCAAACTAACTCAGCTGGTCTGTATTATCCTGTTGCCAGTAACCTAAAGACCAGCTGAGAAGCCTTGTGACAGGTCAGGCTGACATCTGAATGTTGTAAAGGAGAAAAGTACAGCCAGAGTAAGTCACTGAGAGTCTTCTGGCTTTGAGATATTGCAGCAGGTTTTTTTGAGTGCAGTAGCACTTCTTAGGGACAGTGATGTTCCCATGAACATGCACAATAGGAAATTTTAACCCACCTGTGAGTTTGTAGTGGTTTGTTGCTCAGGCACCACTCTGAACATGAGCTGAATGAAGGCAGGTGTTCCAGCAGCAGTTGTTGTAATATTCTGATGGAGATTGACAGTGTCTCATCCTTAAAGTGATAACATGATCATGATGTCACCAGCTGGAGTCTGGCAGCCCTACAATGAGATGTGCATTGTCACCCAGTGCTTCCGTGTTCCTGGTACCTGACCTCATCAAATTGCTGTGCTCCCACATGGCAAACTCTGCATGTCCAGGTTCTTATGTAAAGTACATGCAGTTTGTCTTTTTTGTCTTTTTTTCTTTTTCTTTTTTTTTTTCAGAAAATGAAAGACTTAAGTTGATTTTTCACATGTTACTTGGTGAAAGCATAGTTAAAAAACCCCCAAAAAGCCAAATCCACAAGCATAATAGGAATCACTTTCACTTTTTGCAATCACTAGAGATAAAATAGGAGGTTTTGCAAGGGAATAAATCTGGAATTGAAGAAGGGGGGTTCAAATGCAGCAGTAATGCACTGGTAGAAGGAGAACAGATGTGCTGAGTTTGCTATCTCTTCTGACAGGTCATCTACGTCAGACCTCAACGTGGCACTGCGTGAATGTATGGCAGCTCTGGATTTATTTCTTAACAACAAGTTCTCCGATGCTTTGGCTTCTCTACAAGCAAAGTAAGTTGATAAGATTTCCTACTTTTTATCTGTTTATTTTTCTTTGCTTCCCCATCTCTCAGGAGATTTTGACCAGACAGCTGGTTGTCTCCTAATAGTTGATAAGTCTGTATGGTTTTGGTTCAGAAGGGAGTGGTAAGTTAATGTGTTAAGTTTTGGGGAAGACTGATAAGTGCTTTACACTTGTGTGAGTAAATAAAATCTTGTTATTTACTCACACAAGTGTAAAGCACTTATCTGTCTTCTAAAATTATAGTATTGATGTTCAAAGAATTAACTCTTTAACTGTAGTGCAGTATGTGAGATTCTTCCTCCTGGAAGAGTAGAAACCATTTCTGTCACATTTTATTTTTGTCTCCTTTCCCATATTTTTCTGTGCACTGTGAGAATCTGCATAATTATAGTTTTGTGTCTAAATGAGCAACTGACCATGAACTGAAGGTTTGAGAAACATTAGGTATAAATTCTTTCTTTGTTGTTGTAAGCACTTGCAGAAACTTTCTCACAGCTTATTTTGCAAGTCAGTGTTGTGGTCATGCACTCTGTTTCCTAATTATGTTGCAGCCCAACTTGTAGCGAGTGGCCCAGCTGCAAGCAGTGAGGTCATTAAATAGTTACTAAAAATTGTTGTGTCTTTACAATGTCTGTGATCTGTCATACCTTGTCCTGAAGTTACCTGTGTTCTTGGCTTGTTGAAGTCTGTGGTTAATTTAAATTTCTCCTCCACCCATCCAATTTCCTCCATTTATTTTTGAGCCACCAGCAAATTGCATCATGCCTTCTTTTAGGACACTGGAGTATGAAACAAGTAAAATTCCTAGTGTGTATTTGATGTGCATCAGGGGTAACTACAATGGATACTACATATCCCCTTTGCTGAGGTATCAGCCTCATATTTGATGCCAGAATCTGTAGCTTAGCTGTGTAAGTACACTCTGGGAAAGACATTAATGATAAATTGTAGCATCAGCTGTATTAATAATGCTGGGTTTATTCACAACAAAGTTGTTTAGTGTTTATATATCATCAGAAGATATAATAAAAATGGTAAGAAGAATAACTGTGTTTTCATTAAATCTTGACAGTAAAGCCCTGGTGCCTCTCTGGGAAGGCTCACACAGTGCTTAGCATAAAATAAGGGGATATTTTATTGCAGCAGGTTTCCAAAACACTGCAATGAGGCTATGGGTTGTTTTTTTCTCTAAGTCTATTTTTCTTCTGTTGCATATGGTTTTCATTCAGCTTTTGTTGGGCTCTGCTGAATGTATTTCATAGCTGATACTTTGTTTTTGTACCTGACTCTATTCCACACTGCAAAACCATTTTGAACCTAATTTTTCATGTTAGCCTGTTGTTATGAGGAGGCCCTTATTCCTGTTGCCTTTGTCAGCGAGGAAAATAGAGACTTATGATCTTTGTGAGTGCAGTGAAGAAACAGGATGCTGAATTTCCCCACAGATGACATCCATTATGGACACACTCCATCTCTTTAGGAATGAGAAGGGTTGTAGTGGACACATGTCGTAGTACTGAGTATTTTCTTTCAGAGCCACCAGTTCCTCAGTGTTCCCTTTTGGTGTGCTGAGATTTGAAATTGCTTTTCACAGTCCATAAACATACTATCACTGTTTAGAGAAATACTTTTCAGTTTTTACATGCTTATGAAGAATTTCAGATCTTAGATTTTTGTGGCTTTAATGCTTCTGGTGTAGGAGATACTCTGCTCTGTATTACATTAATGCAGATCCACTAAATTACTCACATTTGGCTTCCACAATAAGTGTATTTGCAACTAATTTGTACCATGTGAAACTGACAGCAGATTTGGCACAATGTGTGAGGCTTAAAATCAGAAGAGCTTTCCTAGCAGCTTAAAAATAAATATCTGAGGATGGTGTCTAGACTTGTGTTGAGGTAAAGCTCTTTTTTTCCTGTTAGAAAAGCAAATCCATCATTAAGAAAAGCAAATCCATTATAAAGAAGAGATCTCCTTTCACAGAAAAAATACATCTGGTGTTCTTGCCTCATGTTACATAACTTTTCTTGTTTCCTGAACTACCTTTTAGCTTTTAGAGTCAGTTTTCATTATTATTAACAATCATTGTACAATAGTGGGTTCTGATTATCTTGTGCTTTCTGCAGTAAGTTTAATTAAATTTATCTTTTATATGGAGTACTCACACTGCATCTAAGAACTCTTAGGAAATTCCTGAAGTTCAGTTACCAAGCACAGCAGTGCTTTTCGATATTTGATGTGTTAACTGTTAACATGCATAACACTGAAACTGTCCAGTCACTAGAGCAGGGAAAAAAAATCTCATCTTCTTTCTCAGCCCTGAGACATGCAGTAAATCCATTAAATGCAGACTGGATTTTAGCCCTTGTGTAATTGCAAACAGACTATAATAAATTAAGGGTTGATTCTGGTGAGATGTCCCCTTCCCTTCCCAAGACAAATGCTTCATATTTTAATAATTATCTTGAAGGAAAACATGGCATAATCACCTGACAGCTTGCTGATATCAGATCCATTGGGAGAATGGTAAATAAGATAAATTCATGACAGAATTATCTGGACCACTGGATGAGGTGCACCACATATGTTGCTGCTTGCAATATTAAAGGAATAATAAGACAATGATTTGTTCCAGGCAGCTGTCTTTATTCTGAAAATAGATTTCAGAAAGCACTTGGTGTTGTTTGGTGGAACATTAATTCTAGAATGACTGTGCTTTGAAAGCTTTTCCTGGGAAAGATCAGGTGTGATTGTCAAATGGAGAGTGGTGAAAGAATAGGGGGAAGCACACCCAGGTACAGTGAAGCTCTAGACAGTGCTTGGATAAATATGTTGCTCAAAGCTTGGATTAGCTATTTATTGAAAGGAATGTTATGAACAAGAGCAAAGTTGTTATTTCTAGGGAGTTTATCTTTTTATACCTGACATCTGGAAGAACACAACTTTTACAGTCTTTGTAAAGAAATTAATTGCTACCAAAACCTGATTAAATTGTTGGTTTCACCTCTTTGCTGGAAGAACTTAGCAGATTCTGAATTTTGGACAATGGCTTTGATTAAAAAGGCTCAGGGATCCTTTTGTTGAAGCACAGCTTTTTGTCCTGGGCCATCCTGGTGGCTTGTGGTAGCAAGGGAGCTGAGATGGTGGCTGACTGGAGAGGTCATTGCTGGTTGTTAACCAGTTGCCACGGGGGAGTCTTGCAGGTTTTTATCAGAAAATGTTGGTTTATCAAATTTGAGCATTTCTGTGAAAGCCTCTGCCCGTGGGTCTAGTGGGTTGTTTGGACATAGGGTGGAACCTGGGATCAAAGATGAGGAAAGCCTTCAGGCCCCCTGTGACCACCTTTTCCTCATGCAGGTTTGATTTGGGCATTGGTCTCTCACTCTTGAGTCCTCCTGGATGAACAGACTGGTTTGTGGAGGATCTTTCTCACTCTGTGCTGTTGGATTTATTTTAAGTTTTGGAAGCATTTTGATACTAAATCAATGTATCAACTTGAACCTGAGGTTTCTGTAACTTAGGAATGCATTTCCTGTCTGCTGGATTACTTTAAAGGATCTACAGAAAAGATTGGGAGCACTATTTTCACAAAAGATTACTAGCCCTGAATTAATTCTGAGGTCAAATCAAGCCAAACTTTTTGATTTTCATGCTTCAGCTGGAAAGCTGTGACTGTCTTCACTTAACACTTATTTTAGAGCAGGAATAAAAGTGTTCTCCAACAGCTCCAAGAAAGGGCAGTGCTGCAAGATGATAATGATTGCACCATCGTTGGAGAAGAGACGTGTGGCAGAGCTCCATAAGTGCCTAAAGATATTACTTATAATCCTCTTATTCAGTCATGTGATACCAGCTACTGGGATAAGTCATTAATCACAATATTAGTTGCGTTCATGTCATAGAGGCTTGTTAACTCCAACAATGTCCTGAGGGAATTGCTGCTGAGGAATCAAAAGAAGAAAAGTAAAAAGATAACAAGTTTCATTCTGTATCCATCCATATGAAACCCAGGCCTTAAAGCTCCTGGCAATACACCAGGATATAGCTGGCAACTTTAATTGAATGGTTAATAGAAATAGCATAAAGAAGTTGCATTTCTGCCAGCATCCCCACCCCTGAAATAAAAAGAACAAATTTGAATGTTGCTAAATACCAGTTGGCTAATGATAGACATTAATTATTATCTCCTTTAAATATTAGAAGTAAAATAGATGAAACCATTGATTAGGGAAGGGGTGGTTTGGTTTCAGAAATAAATTACTGGAGAGGGAAATCCCTTTTCACCAAATGTATGTGAAAAGTACCAATTTTCCTTTTAGTGCAGTGAAATCAATATTTATCTGCTTTGCTTAAGAAAGCAAATTTCTATAATTTTAGAAGGGTACTATTTCAGTCACTTCTCTGTGCTTTGCATTTGAGCCTCTGGAAGGGTTTTAGTTTAGTAAATACAAGAAGAACTGTGTTATTCTGCACCCAGTGAGGCTGATGAATAATCTAATGAACAGAAACACTTCATCAGGCTGGCATTTTAGTGTGTTCATTTTTTTTTACTTTACATTATCAGTCTACTGAAAGAATTATGATCTACGAGACCAAGAAAGAGCTGTCCTAGCTCCACTGGATTTTAAACTAATTTCTCTATTATCTGTCTGTTCTTCTTAGCTTGCAAATGAGATGGATGGTAGCATAGTCTGGGGCTTATAGCACTTATAGGACCAGGATATTTCCCAGAACAGCTTTTCTGCTAGATTGGTTTAGATGGTGAGGGCAAATAGGAATTAGGGACAGCCACAGAGCACAGACTGCAGTGAAGTTTAAAGATGTGCACTGCAAATTCCTTCAGTGCAGCCATCCTGCTCTGTGCCCTGTGTGTTGGAAAAAGCCCTTTGTTGTCAGTGTGAGGTTTGGGAAGCACCAGGCCCAAGTCACCACAGTGTATTATTAGATCATTGATTAATGTAGGATGATCTGAAACTATCCATTAAATTTTCTTTCAATTCAGTCCAGATATCAAAACTTTGGGAGAAAAGTGTATTTCTGGGGTGAGAAATTACATGGATTGAGGTGTCTTTAAAGTCTGGCTTTTCTCCTTCAAAAAACCCTACAGAATAAGGGGAGATGAGATTGGAAGACACCTCAGAAAGTCATGAACTCAAGCAGGGCCATTTTGAATGTCTCCAAGGATACACTCTATAACTTTTCTGGATGATGTGTGCCACTGCATGGTCACCCTGATGGTAAAAAAAGTGTGTCCTGATGTTCAGCCAGATCCTCCTGTGCTTCATGTTGTGCCCATTGCCTCTGATCCTGTCCCTGGGCACCAGTGAAAAGAGCCTGGCTCTGTCCTCTTTGCTTCTTCCCTCAGGTGTTTATATTATAAGAACCTCCTGAGCTTTCTGTTCTCCAGCCAGAACAGTCCCAGCTCTCTTGGCCTTTCCTCATAGGAGAGATGTTCCAGTCCCTTAATCATCCTCACCACCCTGCTCTTGAGTGTGTCCATGCACTGAGGAGCCCAGAACTGGGCACAGCACTCCAGTGTTGTGGAGAGGGGAAGGAGCCCCTCTCTCATCCTGCTGGCAGCAACACTCATCTTAGTGCAGCCCTACCTTTGTCAAGAGCATGTTGTTGGCACACCACTTTCTCCTTGAAAGGAAAAGAAAATGAAGAAGCACCTGAAGTAAACACATTGAGAACAGGTGTGCTGAGGGTGGAGATTTTGAAAGGATATCCTTGTTTGACTGCAAGTATTTTTGAATATTTCCTGCCATATAGAGCTATCTGATCTGTTCTAGAGTGTAAACCATTGAAATAGCAATTGTGGCTCCTTAGCAGTATTTGTCTTAAGTTGTGCTGTTTGTCAGGGGTGGATTAGCAAGGTCTACAGAGAGTTTCTGTGTCAGGAATTTATCTGAGCTTGCTCTTCAACATATTTCTCAAGTTATACTTATTACACCTCTATGCCTGAAGATGTTTTGATTCACTTCTAGAGAATTACACCAGGCACAGGTGAATGCTCTAAATGTGTGCAATATATAAACCCTCTTCCCTGCCAGAGGAAAGGTGCCAGCAATGGCTGCACGTAGGACTTCATTGTTTTCTTTGCACTAATGCCAAAGTTTTTTACTTTCTGCCAAAGTGGCACTTTCTGAAACCCTACAGAATAATATTTAAGTTGAACAGGTTGGGGTAGAGGGTTGACTGAAGGGAAGACGAGAAAAAAGCTGTACTTTTTGATACAGACTCTAATGTTTCTGGTGGGAAGATCTGTCTCAAGGAGATTCTATTTTGGCCACGGTTATAGTATTGTGTTACTTATCTCCTTGAGCCTGTACTGAGTAACCGCCCCAAATTAGAAGAATATCAGCTGGATTTGTGTCATATATTGTAGCATTCATTAGATAATAAAAAACCCCCACCAAAATTAACTCCACCATGATTCTGTTCCTGTGCTTTATGTTTGTTAATCTATCCTTAGCTCAGAATTGATACGTTCTAGCAGAGTATGTAGAACTGTAGACATGATTTCTTGTACAAATCTCGATCTATTACTGTTTTTGGTTATTTTCAATGTCCTTTGTGTTCTATTTCTAGTTCATTTAGACCTTGTTTCCATGAGGCTGATACATTTCTAGAATTGAATTTGCATTTGCTTATTTAAAGCAATAATACAGTCAAATTAGCTGTGCTTTGCACCTTGTGTTTTCTTGCAGAACTAAAGACAGCATGTATCATGCCCTGACTTATGCCACCATACTGGAGATGCAAGCTATGATGACATTTGATCCTCAGGACATACTGAATGCAGGGAACACAATGAAGGAAGCTCAAGCCACCTGTCAAAGGTAAGACTGGAACAATTCAGTCAGTAAATAGTTCCTTCTTGGGAACTTTTTTAAAAACTACTGGATACAAAAGGAAATGCAATCTCACAGAAATCACAGGAAAACTGAGTTTGGAAGGGGCATTAGGACGTCATCTAGTCCAGCCTCCTGCTCAAAGGAGGGTCACAGCACATAAATGAGGGTGCTTAGGAGTCTAGTCTTGAAAACTTCAGTTTACCACAATATCTGATTTTTCTTGTCAATTAGAATTTGTCCCACCTGTAGTCCTGATCCTGCAGTGTCTGGAAGTTGTTTACAGTGTTCACACCGGAGAATGTTCCCATGTGTGATTGTTGTACTGCAGTTGTCTGTCTGAGTCAACTGTGCTCCCACTTTTGCACCCACATTCACCCATACACACACAAAATAAATCAAAACACCCCCTTATCCCTCTTCTTCATCAAGACAGATTTTTGTGCATGAAGGGTGAGAGACAGATCCCAGGAGGACCACATTGACTAAGTTTTCTGTGGCCTGTGCTGAAGTTTGTGTGTGTGGTGAGATGATGGGGCTGGTGAGCACTGGAGGCATGTTAGTGACTGTGTGGGTGGCCAGATGAAACATTGTTCTCTGTTGTTGATGCTCCTTCTTCTGACTTTTTGCAGATTTAGGAAGAAATCAACTGTAGCTGATTCTATCAACAACCTTGTGCATAGGCAAAGCCTTGAACACTTCACTGAAGGTAACATCTTCCACATGTGTAATGTTTTCTTTTTTATTTATGCAGTTTGAATCCTGAGGAGCCGTTCACTCAGTATGAATTCAAATTCATACTTGCAAATTGTGAATTCACTGACAAAATCACTGATCTGACTGACATTTGCTGGGACCAAATGTTGTTTTGACCATTGCTGTGTAACCAGTCCGATATCACTGGTCTTGTTGCTTTCTGACTCAGCACTTCCAAAAATTTCTGGGTAAAGAAATATCTAGGAAGAAGTATTGAAATGCCTATAAAGGTTCTAGATCCAAGAGTTTATGGAAAAGAAAAATTCCAGCAAAGTTTCTGTAGCCATGTGTCATTTCTGTTTGGAGTTACATCAGTAGTCTAGAACTGAAACACTACAGCAAATTTGGAAAATAGTTTTCTCAGTTTGAGCTCTGTGGTCTTATTCCTACATTAATGGGCTAAGTGTTTTTCAATTACTTTTTGACTGATTGATTTGTTTTCTTCTCTCTGTGTGACATTAGAGGAAATCCATGCAGAAATTTGTTATGCTGAATGTTTACTTCAGAGAGCAGCACTCACGTTCCTCCAGGTATGGATTCCTGCATGGCTCTTGGGGGGGAAAAATACCATACAGGTTTCTTTTCTTAAATGGACTGGTAGAAGACTGTAAGTTGACCTCTTGGGTCTTTCATCTGCATCAAGTCTGGATTTTATCTGGACTATCTGATGGGAAATTAGAATGTTTAATTTTCCCTCATTATTGTTTAAAAATACTTATCTCAACACATGTAGTGCTGAGTGCCCTATGACACCCTTCCCCACTCTCTTTTGGATGTGTGAAATGTAGCTGCAGCAAGCACCAATTTTCAAATTATGTGTTGGGATATCAGATTTTTAAAAAAATAAAAGATGAGCAGTCATTGAAGCTGTGCTGGAATACAAGCAAGACTTTTGTTTGAGTCTGGCTGGTGTTTGCTTTCCCATGGCTGCTTTCTCACTGGTTTGTTCTTGAACAGCAATTATGGTCTGCACAACTATTAGGCTCCACACGTTTTCTCCTTAACAGTGCTGTCTGTCTTTAACAAAGGAGAGCTCTCCCTCTTCTTTGGATTTTATCTGTCTGTCCTAATGAAGCTTGATTTGTTTGATGGAGCAACATTAGCAGTACTTACTAGGGCTCCAGCATGCAATTTTCATTGTTAGTCACAGTTGAAATAACTGATTTTTCTTCTTGATTTGGCTGTACTTGCTGTATGAAAGTGGGCCTCTTCATCTACCAATGGGGTAATAAAAGCCACAGTCAGAAAAAGGCTGCTGCTTCTTGGCTCAAGGGTGCTGATAGGAAGTGGAATGCAGGTGGTGGTTTTATAGTGTTTGGGAGTTGCCAGGTGGGCTCTGATTTATGTTGCTTACGACAGTTTATGAACTGTGTAACCTTTTTCAGCCATCTGCTAAGTCCCTCTGCTAGAAACTATTGCTTCATAGCAACATCCATAATCAGAGGAGCTTCCAGTAGTTTCTAGAGTGCTGATGATGAACTTTGAAATGACCAAGGTGTAGCTACTTGTTTCCATTTTCCTTTGGGATTAGTAGCCTCTAGCACTGGGAGCAGTCTGGGTGAGATCTGAAACTATGGAAGGAAGAATTTTGAGAACTTTTCTGCTATGTCTATAGGAAAGGAGCGTTTTAAAGTAGTGTCTCTTGGTTTTAAGCACTGTTTTTTCACAGATAATCATAAACAGATTTTCTGTTTATGAAAATGTTTATCGAAACATGAGATTTAAGAATATGAAAAGAACTTCTTGTCCTCTTTTGCAAAGGTCTCTTTGCTTCCTGTTCTCTTCTGCATTTAATTTTTCATGAATGCATGAACTAGTTTGAAAAATTAAACAGAGGCACTTGGTTCCAACAGCTTCTGAAGTGGGTTAGTTTTATTAGTGAGTTAGTTAGATGCTTAGTAAAAGTTACCAAATCCAGTTGAAAACACATAAAATGGAGTCTCAGCATTTTTCAAGGGCTGAAAAATTCTCACATTGGCTATTGCCGTTGTTGGTATCATTCTGAGTGTAAACATTTTAAAACCATCTTCCTTCCTTGTTCCACTTCCCATTCAAAGGAAAATATAACTGAACCTTTACACCTGGCTGGGTGTGCTGCACCCCCCAATATGCTGTACTTACTTAGTTCATCTAATTAATTCATCTAATCCATGCTATTTTCTCCACAATGCCCTCTTACAATTTTTCTGTGATGGTATCTTCTGTTAAAACACATGTAGACTTAAAGTAACAGCAGACATCAAAACAAACCAGAATGACAGACTATACAAGTGAGGCAAGAAAGTGCCTCCAAAATGTTATGAACTTAAGGCCCTCTAACTAATTGTTGCCCAGATATTTTGCTGTAATTTCTCAGTTTGTTGCAGCTTAGCATGTAACATGTTATCTTACTAGTATGGATCTCATATATATACGAATATTCATATATATGAATATTCAAACCAGAAAGAGCATATCCTGCATAATTATACTGTCCCTGCTTCATTCTTAGGATATGAAACTGTATTCTGCAGACTCTTGAGGACAGGCAGTTTACTTGTGAACATTTCCTGGCTCAGCACCAGATACATCTTAACTACACTCAAGGACAAATGAGAGAAAGCTATTTTTTGAAAGAGCCACAAATGCATATACTTTGGGTGACATCTATTAGCTGAGTCCCTGTGTTCATTAATGCAAATTCAGATGGTTCAAGGGTGACAAGGGCTAAAC
This sequence comes from Rhabdornis inornatus, assembly GCA_013397075.1. NCBI lineage: Eukaryota > Metazoa > Chordata > Aves > Passeriformes > Rhabdornithidae > Rhabdornis > Rhabdornis inornatus. Next base: position 622,789 of record VWZS01010362.1, on the reverse strand, counting down.
TGATCACAGAAAGCATTAAAATAAAATGCCTGTGTCTAAATGAAGAAAAGATATTTTAATATAGAAGGGAAATCCTAAATCCATGTAGTATGTTTTAGAAGCTTATATTGTCTGTGTCATGCTGGTTATGTTCCAGGTGTGTATTCATTTTAAGAAGACAAAGCCCTTCATAATGCTTACAAATTCATATTGCTAATGTGTTTCCATTCCAACAGGATGAGAATATGGTCAGCTTCATAAAAGGAGGCATCAAAGTCCGAAACAGTTACCAAACCTACAGGTGAGTCAGAGTGATGATGTCATTAAGTGCACTCTATCAGTAAAAAGTGCTGCTGGTGAAATGATCCAAGTCACAAATTCATTACTGTTGTATTTACTGAGTCTTTATTGTGGGCCTCACGCCTACAGATTTTCCCAGCCCACACAGATTCTTCCTTTGCGTGACAAAGGACCATAACATTATGGTTGATTTGGATTGTGGAGACAATAGACCCCAGCTCTGTTAACTCCCAAGGTTTGCCTACTTCAAGTACTATATCCTTGAAATTATGTCAAAAAATAACTGTTCTAAATGATGTACTGTTCATTGTGTCTGCATAGCACAATTTGCAGGTCTTGTAGGCATTAGCCATGATGAAATGGCATTTCTTTATAGTACCAGCTGCAGCTTTTTGGAGCATTTAATACCAGTAGCTGAAGCACAGTAAAAAGTGAAGGCTAAATATGCATCATATTTTGTTTATGTTAGAATTACAAATTTTGATTCAGAGTGGGCACAAAATGTCTTGCTTCCAGCAGACACAAAACAGCATGAAGTCCAGAGTCTCCAGAAGTCCACTGGAAGGGAGAGAGATGACAGTGTCCATGTTTGTGTGGGTTGAGGGTGACCCTAAATGCCGGTCCATAAGACTGCACTTACCAGGAATAGTGCTGAGTCTATTGGCAACAAACAATCAATAAAAACGTGACAGCCTGAACACAAATACATGCTTCCATTAAAACAGTGTTTTTCCTCTCCTAATAATTAACAAAACAAACTAAAACAGTAGTGTAAAAACCACATAGCTATAGAAAGCTTGGAGGCAAATTGATTTCAGACTGAGCTGGATTATGTGGGAAATAAAGGGACACTATAAAGCTGAGATCTATAAAAGTTAGAAAAATGAGTGAAAGTAATTTCTGATATGTCTGCCCATTTTAGAATATATATTACAGTTGTCTTTTCCTATAACAAAATATTCTTTTGAACATGCACTTAATCCGAGGATTAGTGAAAATCAAGTCGAATTTGCTGATTTAAGTTTAAATCTTGTGCACTTCCCCATCATCTCTTATTGCAGTAGCAAAGTTTGGTGATGCTCCCAACAGCCATCTTTGAAACATTTTCAGGCTCAAACGTGGTTGAATGTTGACTATGTCTGTTTGACAGGAATTCCTCTCCAGGATTCCATGGTTTTTAATTGGTAGTAATGTGACAGAAATGACTTGTTTATATATCCAACAGAAATGTAGATGTTGTTCACTTGAGTGAGATGACTAATGAGCCTTTTTTAAACTACTCTGTAGTCCTAAACCAGGACACAAGGTAATAGGGTTACTTTCTTACTGAATTATAATTAATCATGTTATTTACTGACACTCTAACAGAATCTTGTGCATTGCCAGGGAGTTGGACAGTCTTATACAGTCCCCACATTATGTCAAAGGAGAGAACCATCTTCATTTTGAGGGAGGTGTAAAACTTGGAGTTGGAGCATTTAACCTGGTATGTACCAACACTCTTATCCTGAGCTGGTGTCCTGCTACCTTGTGAAAATGACCCTAACTTTAATTCCTGAGAAGTTCCACTGGCATCATACTGATCACGTGGTTAAAATTAGGTGTGTGCTCTGACAGTGCAGGGTCCCAGTGTCTGGTCTGAGAACATCAGATAATAACACTTCAGAAATAAAGGGATTGCTGCCCACAGCATGGTGTGAGGGCCAGGAGAAGCCTTGCCCAGGAGCACCAGCTGCCTGTGCCTGTTGAATTCTACTTACTCTTTACCTGACCCTTGGAAAACTACCGGGATCCAGGCTGTTAGCAGGGCAGTTGGCAGGGGTGAGGTACATGAATGAAGTTTGGGGTGCTGCTCCAGCCACTGCTGGCTGTTGTTGCTTGTGTTCTGCCCAAAAAGCAGGTGAGCAAATGGTGCAGGGTGATTCCTGGGGAGGCACTGACCCAGAGATGGTGAGGGGTGATGTGGTTGTTCAGGGCATGGGCTGCAGAAAGTCCTGGAGCTTCCTCTTGCTTGCACTGCTTTGTGTGCCCAAATATTAGGTTTACTGCACAAAGAACAACTATGGACTGTGTGGTATGAACCCAGCATTTCTGAAACATCCAAGAAGCACTGAAGTTACTAAGAATGTGCTGTGTAAACTTATTTCTGTGTAGGGCATCCTGGAGACACCACCTATATTAAATATATTTCTGTTTAAATTGTATGTAAAATATAGCAGGTGTATACATTTACCCTGAAAATTTTCATATAGATACGTTTTTAGTAGTTTTATTTGTTATTTCTCATGCTTGGAAAAATTGTAGGAGGCAACTGGTAGCTGAAAGGCAGAAAGTCTGTTACTGCATAACTTTTACTTTTTCTCTGTAGACGTTGTCCATGTTTCCTGCACGGATTCTGAGATTATTGGAGTTTGTTGGATTTTCTGGGAATAAGGTAAATGTGAACTAAATATTATTGGTATGTTCGCCTCACTCTTAAATTAAAAAACAGAGACAGGAGTTTCTCTCTTCTTCCTCACATTAGCTGAAACCCTCTGGTATCACACATGTGCACTGTGACACTGATGCTTTCATGCAGCTCAGTTTTACTTTATGTTTTTGTCTGAACTATGGCACTTCAAAGGTTGTCATACTGTTATTCAGTGCTGAAACAGTTGTGAAACATGGTAAAGGCAATGGCTAATACTGGGATGTCAACATAATTAGGTTTTTCATTACTGGTCTTTTGTTGTAGGCTTATGCTTAGAAATCTGTAGCCAAAAGAGTATTCCTAGCCTTTAATATATTTATATAGCTTCCTTGGTGGTTACTGTCATTATGGGGTCTGAATGTTCGTAACAGGTTCTTGCATGAAATCTGTTTCATTTCTGCTTTAATAGCAACTGGAAATTGGAGTGTGGCACCTAAATTCTCCTACCTAAGAGTGTAAGTGTTTAAGGAAAGGAGTTCAGTAATGGAGCACCAGAAAACTCACAGGATGATGAGAAAGAGATGTGCTACTGCGTTATGGGTCAGTTGTTTCAAAAGAATGCTGAATTGGTGGGAGTATCTTGGCCTTGCTACTTTGTACCTGTCCTTGTCTCTCCATCGGAACACGAGACTCACTCAAAGCAGGGCTCCTGGGTTAAGAAAATGTGTTGCAGAACGTGATCCCTTTAACCTAAACCACTAGTCACATTTTTCATAAATGCTGGGTAAGGTAAATATCTGATGCAAGCACTAGAAAAGCCATGAGAACAAGTTTTAACTCTTTTATACTTCCTATTTACAAAACAAGTTTTAAGGAGAAGTGTCTTTTTTTATCTGAGCTGAAGCCTTACATGACAGGTGAATGACTGTCATCACCATTTTATTAGTTTACTGGAAGGATCTTATATCTGAAAATAAAATGTCGTATTTAAAAGCAAGGAGCTGAGTGTGGATTACAATTTAGAAATTTCCAGGAGCTGATCAGGTGCTGTATCACAGCAGTAAAGGAAAAAATTAAATAGCTCTACCTGTCAGTTTCAACAACAGAGCATTTAAAGCAGAATATTCTCTTAGAAATGAAAAGGCAATTCACATACCAGCAGAGTTCTGAGAATACTTTGGTGAATGCTCATCTTACTCTTGCAGATGGAAATTGTCCCTCTAGTTGAGTTTTTATTTGGCCCTGGGATTTCTTGCATGGCTGTGAGTGGGCTGATATTTGTGTTGATGAGTAAGCTCCTGTTACAATTCCTTAATAACTCACTGAAGCATGACCTAGATTACCATAAATTTGAGCAAAACCATGTTGTTTGCACACCATACAAAGGAGCATTTTAAACATGTTGATCGAAGTTCATTGATGGCCATTTATATTAATATCCTAAAAAAGTCTTTCTGCATTTAACATTTGTTAGTCAGGTGCCTAAAGCCAAAAGCAAAATTGTAATTTCATGTGTAGTCCTTTCCAGTGGTGGTTTTCTAAAGTTTGCAACAAGACGGTAGACAAGAGAGTGAAAGAAACAGTGACAGAGGAGGAGAGGAAAGTTTGTTCATCTGTGCTGCACTTGTTTAGTTTTTCATACACCTGTGTTCGATGCTGCAGTCTCTTCCCTTAAATGTTTACTCTGAGTATCAGATTGTGCAGCAGATTCATGGTTAATGCCTTGAGCTGTTTGCAGATTACCTGGGAGTGCACTGCAGGACAGCTTGATTTTGGTGTGGGTCATGTGTTTATTAAAACTGGACATAAATTTGCTTTGTGTCATCCTCCATGATGCCAACCTACCTCAAAGCCAGCAGGTTTGCCCCTGGGGACTCTCCTTGTCTCTGAGCCATGTCATGAAGACCAGCAAATGAGAACATGCCCAAAGCTCCAGTACTTCCTAAGCCATTTGTGTGCACTGTGGACATCATGATCAACTCAACAGCAGTCTGGAGTCTCAAAATAGTAGGTGGGATAAGATCAAGAAAATACAAAAATTGCCCGAAGCCATGTTTGTTCCCTTCCAGTCCAAGATGTGCTGGCTGTGCCCTTCGCACCGTTTAAGCTGCGCTCCCTTGCATCCTCAGTCAAATCATGGGCTTGTTTGTGTTTAGTAGCACAGGCCCCACATTTGAGCAGTGAAGTTCAGTGCAGTTTTGCCCAGGTTTGAGGGAAGTGCCTCGTGGGCAGAGGTGTGTCAGGCACCCTGTGCTGGGGAGCACAGCAGCCTCACTGGGCAGTAGGTGGAGTGTGTGTCCCATCTGCACTTGGGTGTTTAACCGTGACTAACCTGTGACTAACCTGTGACGTGAGAGCAGCAGACTCCTTGCACTGTCTCCCTGGAAGCCTGAACCCTCCTCACTGTCTCCTCTGCCAGGTCTCAGGCTAATATTTACTCCTGTGCTTATTTTATAGGTGATTACAAATGCTGTGCTGTTAAACTGGAGAACAGTTTTACATGAGCCTACCATATGTTAAGTGCAGTTTGTCAGGGGGTCAGATGACAACGTGATTTCATGAGAAGGCAAGAAAACTGTCAGAACCAATTTCTTTCAAATTATACTTTTTTTTTAATGTGGGAGGACATTTTTTCCCAAAGCTGAAGAATATTCTTGATGTGTCAATTTCTAATAAATTGAATTCCAGTCTCTCACTAAGCATCTCTTTTGAATTGCATTTGGTCTCTTCAAATTTTAAATGTCACTTAAATCTAATATTATTAATGGGATACATTCAAATGCCCTGTCAGCTTAATTAGTCAGTTCTTTGTAAAGCTGTTAGTAGTATCCATCCTCCTCACTAAACCTGCAGCAGTGTGATCAGGCCATGGGACATGAACAATGACCTTGCTTTGCTTTAAATGTCAGGATCCCTAATTAAAAGAATGATTTAAAATAACATCCAAGAACTTTTGCTTCAGGAAAGTCAATGTATTTTAGTCAGTAACCACTGAAATAAATATGAACCAGTCTCAGTGTTGTCTGATAATGATTTTGTGCATCGTCCTTGTTCATCCTGCTGTGGGAATCCCCAGTGCTCACAGAGGGAGTCCTGAATGACAGAGCATTGGATGTCTTGGGACAAGAATTGAATCAGTGAGATACTGATATAATATAATGTAATGACAGTCTTGGGAATTAAATTGTGGGATGTCATGAGGAACTTGCACAGAATGCTGAGTTGTCACACTGGATCACATCTGCTCTGTGTTCTACCTTATATCCTTCAGAGTGGTTGATGCTTTGTGTGAAAATAAAACTAAAATGTGTTAGTGTCAATTAGGGAAATTACAAAAATGTCTTTCTGGAAAAATTATGAAAACTTACTGCCTTGACATCTGTTTTGTATTGTCACAAAATGCCCTGTTATAGACATTGTTTGGAAACTCATTCCTGGTGTTCTGGGATTGCTTCTATCCGTTGTGACATAAGTGTGAGAGATAGTTATGGGTCATTTATGGTTAGAAGGCGTGTCCTGACAATTAAATATAGTTACTCACTGGTGCCAGTCCCTAAGTGAGTGCAGTGTGTTTGCAGAGTTACTCCTTATGCTCAAGTAGCTGCTTGGGATTTTGTTCCCAGATCCTCTGTCTGATCCCCAAGAGCCTTACATTGCCCAGCTCCTGGCACTCCCTTGGCTGATGAGGATTGTTGGCTAATCCCTGTAGGCTCTCTGTGGGGAAAGGGCGGTGCTTGAAAACGTGATTCATGTGCCTGATCCAGGCTGCTGTGCCAAACTGTTCCTTGGAGGAGCACCTCTGCCTCAGCCAGGCACAGAGGGAGCCTTGGGAGGCCAGCTAGGGAGTGTGGGATGTAAAACATGATTCCCAGTGACACCCTTCATATTCCTATTTTCTGAGTATCCCATTGTAAGAGAAGCAGTTTGCAGGAGCTTTGCTGCAGTGTATTCTGCAAGTGTTATAATACTAATAACAACTACTTCTAGATTTCTTTTATTTAGGCTGTGTCTTCTACTGATTGTTATTACTTTAATACAGAAAGTTTAGGATATTCAGGTGGCAGAGTGAAAAGTAAACAGCCTTTAATAGCTCTGCTGGACTAGATAGGCTTATGTACATTCCACAGAGTGAGCTAACTTGCTCAGTGAGCTTCTCATGCCTGTGTAACTACTCAGTTCAAGAATTTAGAATTAAGGGTGTCAGATTTGCAGCCCTCTTCTGATGAATGGACAATATTCTTAATCCAGTTACTGCTATCCAGGATGCAGTCCTGTGTAAGGTGGGTGTGGGTTCATTCCTTGTCCATACAGATTATAACTTTGTATTTGGCTGCACTCATACATGCTTTTGAGACTAAAACATAATTGAGATCAACTTGACAAAGGTTACATTATTTTATATGACAAACAAAGTCTGTTTGAATCATTCTTGGTGCTATTCACATTCATTTTATATATTTTTTTATATAATATGGAAGATACCAAATGCTGTAAGGCCTAGTGTCAGTAAAGGCTCAACGAAATATCAAGCCTGAAGATTTTTCATTGTACAAAAATGTACTTTGGAAAGATACTTTGGAATTTTTTTTGCCAAAATTCATTCCACAGAATGTTTTGTTTTACTTCTACCTTGAAGTGCTTCTTTTTAAAAATACAAATATTTGGGTTTCATCTGGGCAATTTAAAGGATGTATCATATTTTGTTAATTATTTGTATCAATCAAACTTTTCCTCTCAGCAGAAATTGAAGCTAGTTTTATTTTGCTAAGTACTTGATTTCCATTAAGTCACTGATTTTCTGTAATGATTTTACTATCTTTCAGTTTCTTCTGTAGTGACATGCAAGTCAGTATTTTCACTATTTTGTCCCACCTAGATGTTATAATAATTGATCTGCAAATATGAGTCATATTTTTACTTGTAGCAGTAATTAATGTAATGCATTGAGTTTAAAAAAATGAAAACAAGGAGAAGCAAAATCACAACTCCCCCCTGTATTTATGTGAAAACAATTAACTGCACTAGTTAAGTGCAAAAATAGATGTCTGAGGAAAATGAGAGTATGATTACAGGCTTCAGTGTTTACAGAGTAAGCAATAAAGGCGTGGTGGTGTAACACCCCTCAGTCAACAAGGACACACAAGATGTAAATCTGTGCTGGGATCGTGCTCTGAGGGCTCTCCCTGATGCCTTTCCTGGTGTCTCTGATAGACATCCCTCAGGGTTCCTGTATATAGTGTACTCGTTTGAAAGGGTGTCCTTGTAGTCACACACATTGTGTCCCAGTGACCTTCCAGTGCAGTGACAGAGTAACTTCTAAACAGATTTTGTCCCAGCACACAGTGGATGTCTTACTGTGCGTATTTACAAGTGGGCAGACCTCTTGTTTCATACATTTGCATATTTATATTCTTGCTGCTGATATCATGGAGCTAGTCCTAGAATGGGCTGATAAATGTTCTTGCCTCAGGAACTTGAATCACTAAAGTTGGTTATCCATCATGCTGTCATTGACTATGAACACAATGTTATACTTGATTGCTTTAGTTCTTCCCAAAGGGAACAGGAATACTCTTCTTTTCATCATATTTTTCCACTGGTAGTAATGGGCCAACATCATTGCAAAGCTCCTTTTGTTCTTGGCATACTTTAAAATGTCTTTTTGCCCTGACATCTTTTGCTCTGCTTCGTTGCAGATTTTATTTTCTTGATACTTTTAACTCTTCTGTGCAGTGAACCACAGCAAAAAAGAATACACTGTATAATGGTGATGTGTGGGTTTTGTCTTGCTTTTCAAAATCCCGTGTTTTGTTTCTGGAATGCTGTTTAGCAGCACTTGGGTCATGATGATAAGTTGTCTCTTGTTTTCTTATGTTAACCATATAATACATCCCAAGCTGCTGCTCTGTCACCAGGTGTTTTCCAGGCTAAGCAGTAACTCCATGAAAAACTATTAGATAAATGAATAGGTGTATTTTATCTTTGATTGCTGTGTAAGCAATCAGTGCCTTTTGAGGAATTTGTCAGTGCCTTTTTGGGGAATTTGGTGAGTGAGCAATCTGTAGCTGACCCTGCAGAAGTAAAGCCAGCAAAACACAGCCCTGGTTCTTTTCCAACACCTTGTCCACCTCCCTCTGTTTGCACAGGAACATGGTCTGCTGCAGCTTCAAGAAGGAGCGTCATCATACAGCTTTAGGTCGGTGCTGTGTACCATGCTGTTGCTTTGCTATCATACTTTCATGACCTTTGTGTTAGGTAAGATTGTTTATAATAACTCTTGGATTTGATTAGTTCTTGTGGGACACAAAGGGGGAAAAAGATGATTCCATCACCTATTTATTGGTGAATTGTTTGTAGCCAGATTAAATGTAGCTCATTTGTGGGTAATTTTACAGTAATGATCATAACTGAAGAGCATGTTTTAATTTTCAAGGTGGAGATTTGTTTAACATGTGAGAAGGGAGATACTGGGGATGGCCAAGAAACTTGTGAGCACAAGTTTGTTTTAACCAGGTGCATTACTGGGGAGGTTAAAATAATGGCTGTAAGTGATAATTGCTTTGTTGACATTGGATTTTCTTTGGGAGGTGACAGCTTCCTGCTAATGTGTACTTCTGTGTTATCTCCTGCTAAATCATGCTACAAAATGTGTTTGTCTGTGCCTGAGTTTTCAAGCCAGGAAGCACAATGTTTTCAGGGCTTCCTGCTGCTGCCTTAGTGCAACTCCAACCTGTATTTATGCCTTACTTAGTGGAGAGAGGAACCAACATGTTGGCCAATTAAGGATGGAAAATCAGCACCTTGTTCTTTTTTTTTTTGCTTTGTTTTCTAACTATTTTTATCACTTGCATTTTTATACATTCTAGGGACAGGAAAAGGAAATATTGAGGAGGCAGAAAAACTACTTAAGCCTTACTTGGCACGCTATCCAAAGGTAAAATGAATCATAATTTATTTGGTTTGATCATTTAATGTTTTTGTGCCAAAACCCAAAGATCTAGACTGTATGGTCAGATTGAAAACTGTTATAGAATACTTGTATTTTTATTATTATTTATTACAGGGAGCCATATTCCTGTTTTTTGCAGGCAGGATAGAAACACTGAAGGGTAATATTGATGCGGTAAGTAATAATTTTGCTTACTAATTTCAAAGGTAAATTTCAAAGGTAAATTTCAAAAGTAAATTTCAAAAGTAAATTTCAAAAGCTTTGGAAAAATTCCTCCAGGAATGTTACTTCCTTTTTGGCTAATGCTTCCTCTGGATTTGGCCTATATGTAATTCGTAGTTTATTGCATTACAAATAGGAATTTCATAAACTATTTTGACTAACTTGTTTCTCCACCTCATTTTGCTACCCCTCCCGATTTCTGGTGATAATCTAGCCCACCAGGTTTAATGATACAGTTTTACCATTGTCTTTCCAATCCTGCAGCAGATTGTGTCTTTAATGAGACCCAGTGGTAATCCTTTGTCTTCAGTGTGAACAGAGTCATAAAAGACTTGAAAAAATTATTAAGTTGAAGACTGCATGTCCAAAATACTCTGAGACAGAGAATTAGCTGGTGTGCAGGGCAGTAGCTCCCTTGAAACCAGCTGAGCATCTGTCCTCTGCCTGCAGTTTCCTAATTTCTTGAGATACAAGATTAATTTTGAGTATGCTTAGAAACATAACTTTCAGGAATGGGGAGCTCTGTGGCAGGGTAAACTTGCTAACACCAGGATGACTATGCAACCAAGAATCTCCTGTGTGAAGCCAGCAGATGGGATTTTGGGAAATGGTGTGCTGTCAATAATTTGGAAGCTGCAGGAGCCATGCAGGCAGGTCTTGGAGCCCCAGTGTGTGTTACAGCTCCTCTGCCTGTGCATTTAGCCCTGACTAAGGCAGTGTTTGGAAATCTCTGTGTGCAGGCAGTCAGTAGGTACGAGGAGTGCTGTGAAGCTCAGCAGTACTGGAAGCAGTTTCACCACATGTGCTACTGGGAGCTGATGTGGTGCTTCACCTACAAGCGCCAGTGGAAGATGGCTTTTTTCTATGCAGACCTGCTGAGCAAGGAAAACACTTGGTCAAAGGTAGGTTCAGCAGAACAGAAGAGCAGGAGGCCCCATAGTATCTATTAACTTTCAAGCAAATTGAGTTGACTTTTTGTAGCTTTGAAGGTGCAGACTGCAAAGTAAAACCTGGCCTGCTGTGACTGCTACAGAATGATGTGAATTGCAAACATTCAAATCTGAACAGATGGTGGGCAAGCAGAAATCTTTTGGGCCCAACTGGTGGATGAACAGCAGCTTGTTAAAGATGCTGTGTATTGACTGGTTGTGTCATCAGATGTTGCAATTAATGGTGCAAGCTGCCATTTCTTTCATTATGCTGTGGATAAAAGCTGCTCTGCTGATGAGTGAGGTTAGCCACGGTGGTGCCTCCAGGGTAATAAATGCAATTAGAAGTGGCGCCTATCCCTGTGCATCTGGAAGGGAGAAGCTCTTTAATCCAGAGCCCTGGTAGCTTTCCTCCCTTTCTCTTCCCTTTTTGTCTTTTTAGAAATGGGGGTTATGTTTCCCCTATTCCAGTTAGTGGGAATTTTCCTGGACTGGCTTGACTTCACAGATATGATGAGCAGTGGCTTAGCAACATCATTCATCAGTTCCCTGGGGATCCATGAACTTGTGCATCTTCAGGTCCATTAAATGGTCTTGAACCCAAACTTCTCCTGCCCTGGGCAGTTTATCTCACATTCTCTGCCTTTGCTTTTTGTGGCTTGGGCGGGGAGGCTGGGGCACTTGATGGTGAAGACTGAGGAAAAAAAGTCAGAGTTCCTCAGCCTTCTGCAGATCCTGGGCAACCTTGTTTTCTGTTTTCTTCCAGAGAGGGCCCACATTTTCTCCAGTCTTCCTTTTATCACCAACATACCTATAGAGCCTTTCCTTGTTGCTCTTTCCACCCTGGCCAGACATCAGTGCTTTAGTTTTCCTAACCTGATCCCTGGCTGTTCAGACAATTTCTCTGTATTGCTCCCAGGCTACCTGTCCTTTCCTTCACCTTCTGTAGGTTTCCTTTTTGTGTCTTGAGTTTGTCCAGGAGATCCTTTTTCACCCACATGGGCCTCCAGGAGTTTTTGCCTGACTTCCTCATTTTTTTGGGATGCGTTGCTGCTGAGCTTGGAGGAGATGATCCTTGAATATTAACCAGATTTCATGGGCCCCTCTTCTCTCCAGGGCTTTATCTCATGGTGATCTACCACACAGATCCCTGAAGAGGCCAAAGTCTGCTCTTCTGAACTCCAGGGTGTGACTGTTTTCTAGAACCTGCTATTTGGGATATTTTACCAAGTTGTGATGGGACACAGAGACTGTATAATATTAGGTTTTCTCTCTGAGCAAGACCTTAACTTAGGTTTTCTAGCATGTATTCCTAAGATACATGCTATTAAAACTGTTAAAAACTTACTTTACTCAAGCATGAGATTTGCTCTTGGAATTTGGACACAAACTATAAACTGATGCATACTAAGTAAACACATACATGATTTTAAAACAATATTCTATACTCACTTTCTAAAATACTTATCTCTTACGTAAATTTTTGTAAGACTGTGAGCAAAAGCAGCAACTTCTTCCCTTTATGTTGCTGTTTTGGGCTTTATATGAATAAAGGTGATGCTGTAAATTCATTTTGCTCTATAGATGTTCTTCATTGCATTTGCAGGCTACGTACATTTACATGAAAGCTGCTTATCTCAGTATGTTTGGACCAGATGACTGCAGTCCTTTTGGAGACAGCGAAGTTGAATTATTTAGGTAAAATTTGCAAACTCACAGTTACAACAATTTACTGTCTTTTCACGTCACAGTGTTGGGGGAAGAGAGGCAAAATTATTCATCGTACAGATTTAAAGAATTGTGCAAATAGCATTGGATTGGTAAGAAAATGAAGAGTTAAACAGCCTTTAGACTAAAGTTGTCCCTGAGTTTGGACAGCAGATTTCTCCTGGCCGTACAGTGGCTGCTGCTGTTCCATGTAATTATTTTTCAGTTGCTTCCTTTAATCAAAATGGAATGTAAGATGTGAAAGCCTTCAATGGATTGTGCTGCAAGATGTGTTCTTCCTTAGTGGGAGCATCAGCACAACTTGATTCTTGGGTTCAGAGTCTCAGAGAAGTAAGAAATAATTAAATGTGCAAGTGAATCTATGCATTATAAACACAGTGAGATAATCTCACTGTGTTAATGTAATATTTAAGCTCAAAAAGGCTTGCTGGGGCAAAGAAAATTTGGTTAGTTTAGGATTTACAATTTTTATATGAAATCTAATTTTTTAAAATGTGATTACTCTTTTCAAGTTTTCTCTGTCTTTTGTAATCATTATAAACAGATTTCACTGAATTTGGAATCCATTATAAAGCTCATAGTTTTACTCTTTGGGAGAATGGGAAGACAAAAGCTAGTTTGCCTCTTTCTCAGTCTGTGAAGAGAGATGAGCCCTTTATAAGTCAGGTGCATCATCTAATTTAATCTTTCAGTGGGGAAGAGTCCCTCTCCTCCTGCTTGATTAAAGAGGAAGCCTAGAGATAAACGTGCCCTGCATAAAGACAGCTTTTGTGAGTATGTATTGCTCAGTTTCCCCGAGGTAGCAATAGCCCAGTGTGTGATAGCTTTTTTAAGTTCTCCTTGGTTTAAATTTTTTTTTTTTGTACTTACGTTTGAATGTCTTCATCTCAGAGGTTCACAGGGGAAAAATTCCTTACACTTTCCTTTAAACTTTCAGGCTTGTTCCCAGTCTGAAACTGAAAATTGCAGGGAAATCTCTGCCCACAGAAAAGTTTGCAATTCGGAAAGCACGACGGTATCTTTCTTCAAACCCCATTCCTTTACCTGTCCCACCTTTGGTAAGTTAGAAATATCCACACAATATCCCCTTTTCAACATTTTTGTAATTTAGAGAAATAAACCCGAGATAACTGGAATAGTATCTTTCCATGTTTCTAAGGTAAAACCTCTGCAGGAGACTGGAATGTTCCCAAAGCAAAGCCAGATGAATGTGAGGAATGCTGTAAAACTGGGGCATGCACCAGCCACAGGGAACTCAGCCAGCTGTTTGTGACACGTAAATGTGTTGCATGTGTAACTCATTATTCCAGCTATAGAGTAGCGTGCTCCCAACAGCTTTCTTTTGGTTCCCTTTGGAGGAACTTTGCCCTGGGTCTCTTCTGTCGTGTCACTTGCTAACAGAGGACTATAAGGTACAAGGAGAGGTGGTGTCAAGGGAACAGTGGAAGATTTGGGGACTGCATGTAAGGAGCTGTTTAATGTGCCCCTGAGTGTTTGCAGTTTGGTGCTCTCCAGAGCAGCTCATGGGTGCTGGGATGAAACAACTGGCTCCTTTGGCCATCCCAGAAAACTGCTGTGATTGCTGGGGTTTTTAATTTTTTTTCTCTGTAATGCTGGCCTGTTCCTTGGGGCCAGTTGCATGAGGCACCCATTCCACTTACAAAAGTCTGTCTACAAAAAACATGTAAAAAAGAACATAAAAAGGTTTTGAGTCCAGGGATTGCCAAGTGCAGTGTTGTTAACACTTGCAGCACTTTGAGCTGTTGTGTTTTTAAGAAAGAGATGGATAATTAGTAAATACTCTTTAAGAAAATGCCAGAACAAGGAGAGCCTCTTGGAGACCACTCCCCAGCCCACCAGGAGTGTGACACCGTGCTTCTTGAAATAGTTGTTACAGCAGAGCGTGGGTATTCACCAGGGGCCACTTTCCACTAGTAAGACTGAAGTGAGAGAAATAATTAGGTTACTTTGATGTGCCTTTCAGGTGTCAGAGAGGAAGGAGTGTACACACCTGGGGTTTGGCTGGGCTATCCTGATGGGATTTTGACAGAGCAGGTTTCTGTACCAGGAACTCTCTGGCTGGGCACTGTGTCCTTGGCTCCTGTGCAGTTGCGTTTCTGAGGCAGCAGATGCCGCAGCTGAACAGATAAAAGCACTTTATGGGTATGGAATTAGGGACAGAATCTCATCTCCAGGATTTTTCTTTTCATTATCAGGAGACTTGCCAGAAAGAGTGAGTCCTCAAGCAAGTCTTAGCTCAGAGATTTAGCTTGAATAAATGTGATTTGAATAGTTCTGTTTGAAAACCATGCTAATGAATCTGCACTAGGTCTAGTAAGCTCAGCACAGGTTTTCCAATCAACAGAGACCAGATGGTGGAAGCAACAGTGACTGGGGTTAGCATGCTGTTTCAGCTATTCTAGCCTGACAGCTTTTTGTGCCATAGTTCCACAATTCAGTTGTTCTATATATAAATTTAATCCAAATGCTTTAAATTATCACACATAGATAAGGTCATGTAAATAAATAGAATAAATATATCAGGCACTGATTTCTTCTCTCTGGTGATCAGTGACAGAGCCTGAGGGAATGACATGAAACTATGTCAGGGAAGGTTTAGGTTGGGTATTAGGTAAAGGTTCTTCACCAAAAGAGTGGTTGGGCACTGAACAGGCTCCCAGGGAATGGGCACAGAACCAGCTTGACAGAGCTCAAGTTTTTAGACAGCACTCTCAGGCACGGGTGGGGTTCTTGGGGTGCTATTGGGCTGGAATCAATGGTCCTCGTGGGTCCCTTCCAACTCAGGATATTTTATGATTTTATGATTAAATAATACATCATGAAGGCCAGTTGTAGGTCTATATAGTGTTTTCATCTTTCACTTTGTGACTGGTAGTAGCAGTGGGTACATTTGGTGATATAGTCTAAGAATCCTGATAGCAAATAGGAATTCAGCCAATAGTTTTTAATAAAACTTAATCTAAGGACAGTTGGATAATAAAGAAGTTACTTTCTTTGGGAACATCAAACAAACCCAAGGAATGTAAGAGGTTTACATTTTAGATGTAAAATTCTATTGGTTTGTTTGAAACTTGGCTTAAAGATTAGAGGGTTTGGTTTTCTTTTTGGTTTGTTTTGCTGTCCTGAGATTTCATACTTTTTCTGTGGAAGCAGTACATTGCAGTTATTTATGGGTATTACTGTCTTTGCTAGGATAGAACTGAAAAACAAGAGGAGACCTTAATGAAGTGACAGTTAGCTATGTGCCATGAATGTTTTAGGTCTGTTTAGTTGGTACTTGCCTTCTTCTGTAAGTGAAAATATGTTTGCATTCTGTTCAAGCAATCTCCTTTGCATTGTGTGCAGTGACTCTTGAGGTGTCTTCCAGGGCTATTTGTTCTAAAAAACAGTGTAACAAATTTTCAGTTGCAATGAAAATATATTTTGACAAACTGACTTTATTTAAGGAACCTGTAACTTTTTCATCATGCAGAGATAAACTGAAGTATTTGACAACTACATTTATCCAGTGCTGTAATTAATGATGCTCATTTCTCCCTGACCGCAGGAAATGATGTATATCTGGAATGGCTATGCTGTAATTGGAAAATGTCCCAACTTAACAGAAGGCATGTTAGAGACTTTAAATGAAGCAGAAGAAACATTGGCAAAAAGTTCAGGTAACCAGTGGTAGAGTTTAAGTAGTTATTTTACACTACAATAGCTAGAGATATTATCTGTGAATAGAGGCACACTCATTAGTAAAGTCAATTGGGTCACAGGAGGAACATAGATAATGAAAACATAAACTGTTTATGCAGGTAGGAATATTTTTTATTTTTAATGTAGTAATAACTTAAAATAATAACAAGTGATTTTCCATCCACAGTTGTGTTAGGAATGGTTTATGGCATATGATATAGGTCTGTTTATTTTGCTAGATCAAAATCAGCATATGCATTGACTTGATTACTTGGATCCTGAAGCTTTGTTATCCTCAGATTTTGAAGGATAAATAGGAGAGGAGTTTTTTTTTTTGTTTTAAAAGTGCTGTCAGTTTGTGATGTGACCTTTGGGCTGAATGTTCTGGTGTCACCAGTGTGCTGCAGAAATCCAGGACACCAGGGATGGCCTTCTTGTCAATGAGCACAATATGAGACTGAACTGAACTGAAACAGGCTCTGCTGTCACATTTTCTGTCAGTTTCTTAATTAGCTATCCATGGTGTTTATTTCTTGTCAGTCTTTCCCAGCTCCTGTGGGAGTGCAAGCAGTCTGCACAGCATTTCTCAGAGTTTTTCCTTGACCAATATTTGATCTTATTACTACTATATACAACCTTCCTGCAAAAGGATCAAGCCCCTGTTGACAAAGGAATATAAGCTAAAACACTGCATTGCAGTCTTTTCTAGGGCCTTGGACTTTTGTGCAGTGAGTTACACAAGCTTTGAAAAGGTTGCCTGAAAGACTGGCTAAAACTATCTATTTTTAATTAATTGAAAAAGAGCATGGGAAAATATTTTCAGTGAAGGTGACATCTTAGAAAAAGGCCTTTGAGCTTTTCACCTTCTTTGTCAACCATTTTGTTTCATCATTTTAAATAAGTGAAGTATTTTCCTGTTCCCTTTTTTTCCTTAGTTGGCAAATTGTGGCTAAGGCTGCATTTTGCAGGGATTTGTAGCAGATTCATGTTTGTAGAACACTATGAGGACATGTAATTGAAAAGTGGGATATATTTTAAACATGCCAGCATTTAAAGTGTTGCCTGTTCCAAATATCAACTTGCTGTTTCCAGCCATATTTAATGAATTTGAAATGAGCAACCAAGCTGAAGATTTTGCCTGCAAACTTTTAATAGTAAGCTGCCTATATGGATTGGCTATGAAAAACCCAGAAGTTTTCTTTGATATGTATTATGCAGAATTTTTCTAATGGAGAAAGAGTGTTGATAGTAAGGATTTTGAACTAGATGAAGCTGGTAAGACTCTGGACTCTCAGAAATATAAACTCCAAAGAAGGTATGGTAAGATGTGAGCTACAGGTAGCAAATTTTCACATATTTTTATTTAGCCAATTGAAGGTAGAGAATTGGTAAAATTCTTGCCCAAGAATAGGCCATGTGACTACAAATCAGGAAGCAGAAGAGCTGTACAGGGCAATAAAGGCAAAGGGTTGAGAGATTTTAAATTGGACTTCAGTATTTACAAAATGGATACCTTAAATTAGCTTTTAGGTGTCAGAGCAGTAAGACTGTGGAATAACCATTCAGTGGGAGTAGGGAGGGAAAGAACAGCCCAACAATTTTTGGACAAAGTTTGGTCAATTTAGGAAAAGGTTGATGTGTGTTTGTCTCTGCATTAAATTAAATTCACCAACTAGTTCTTTCTTGTGTTTCAGTGGATGGACTGTAATCATACTTACCTTTGAAAAGTTCCCCTGCAGGCAGAAAAGTCTCCTCTGTTCTAGAGTTTTCTAAAATGTGCCATTTACTTCCTCCTGCAGCTACAGAACTACTGGCAGATGACCGGTGTGTGATAAAGCTGTTAAAGGGATTATGCTTCAAGCATTTGGGCAAGATCTCAGAAGCAGAAGACCATTTTAATTACATCTATTTAAAGTAAGTTTTCATACCTGGCATGTGGGAGAGCTCTTGAGTTTCAAGTAAGAGGAGATGCAACCATGATATGAATAGAAGGGAGAGGACTGCAGTATCTTTAGTGCTTGCTTCAAGGTATTTCAATTTTAATTTCCACTGTTGTTAGCCATGTGTTGAAGAATTTCAAATCTTAAGTTTTTATTTTTAAATAATTTTTATTGAGGTATTTTCTCCTTTTCTGGAGGACCGTAGGTGCACAACATTTTTCAGATACCACTTAGCTTGTATTGCCCCCTTCTTCTTCCCAGTCATGAGGGAGCTGTACCCAAATGCACTCTGCAAGACAGGTGGGAGCATGATGACACTGGGAACTTCTGCACATCATGTGGTGAATGACACCTCTTTTTGTCAGCTCACATGGATAGAGCTCATGATATTGTCATCTTTTCTAACACTTCCCTGATAATAAAGGCATTATTTTCTAATCCTGAGATTATACATACTGTGTAGGATGCTTATGCAAAATACACATTTAATAACCCAGAAGGGAGCTTCGGATAGAGAACATGACAAGTGTCGTAATAGAGATTGATTGCTCCTTCTGATCTTAGTTAATCTCCTATTTATTTGTGTTCGGAGCTGTTAAATAAGGGAAACAATACATCATTTCAAGATCTCTAGGCTATTTCTTTTCCAATGCAGTGAGAAGAAGATAAAATATGACCATTATCTAATTCCAAATGCCTTGCTGGAGCTGGCAATACTGTATCTGGACCAGGATAGGAGAGAAGAAGCAATAAAACTTCTGGAAAAAGCAAAGTAAGTGAAAAGCCTGTGTTGGTGTCTGATGGATCAGTTGGTGTTTTGCTGGTTAGCAAGAAGCAGAATATTTTCATTATATTTTCATCATGGAAACTCCTTTCATTTTTCCAATGGGAGCATGCATACCTTAGTTTTGCTTTGGACCTTTCCATTGGTAGGTGTTACCTTTGTTCAGTCTTGGACTTGCAAAAAGAGCCAAAAAAATTAAGTATCTTAATAGGAATGTCAAAGGCTTCCATAAGAAATAATCCATGTGTAACAAAATGTAATAATCTTTGTAATCTACTTGCTTATTCATATAAAACTGTATTAAAGTAAATCAAAGCTCTGTGTAATGGCTAAAATACCATTACTTAAATTGATGGCTAGCAATGCTTGTTTCTTTCCTTGATGAAATACATTTAAGATAATGCTTCACTTGGTATCTTTGTATTGTTTCATCTGCATCAAGGCAACTAAGCAGGTTTTACTGTTTTGTGTGATTGGTTTTTCTAGCAAAGAAGATTTATGGGAAGTTTGACTTGATCGTGTGTGTTCTTTGTTATAAAATTAACAAAATATGGGGTTTGCCTCTGTTTGAACCTTTATTTCTCTGCTGAGCCAAAATTTTGGCAGTGATGGGGAGGGAAGAAATCCAACCCAAACAACTCTCCCCCTCTTCAAGCATCCAGGGTAGTTCACCTCTGCCTGGATCCTGAATGAGTCCAGATGTGCAGTCACTGCCACAGGTGTGACAGCTACAAAACTGATGCCTGCCCCTGGGTCAGAGAGGTCAGATTGAGTTTTTATGTTGCTTTCTGTCCAAGTCAGGCAACTCTGCAAGTCAGAGTAGCAAATCAAGCCTACCAAAGATTATGCCAAAAGCCTGTCAGCACAAAAATTAAAATATTGCAATCCTTAATCTCCTGTGCTTCTGAGCCTGGTTCTCTGTAGACTCATGGAAGACATTAAGAACAGCAAAATTTACATTATAGCAAAGTGCAGTGGAAAGTGTTTCAATTGGCTTCATGTGCCTCAAAACACACATCTCTTGTCCTCATTTCCTTTGTTCAAATCTCTATTAACAAGAGATCTAGATATGAATGATCTGGAGCTGCTAATTCCAGCTGGAACTTCTGTCATTGCTGCTTGGCCATTGCACCTTTCCCTGGCAGCTCTGAGTGTCTCAGGTCCCTTCAGGAGAAGGTGTTTGGCTTAACAGACAGCAGCTCTGAAAAATGTGCTGTGCTCAGTGTATGAAAGCTGCTTCTCAGACTTGATGTGCTCAAAGAACTCTTGAAAACTATAATGACATTAAAAAAAAAACCAAGCCAAAAACCCAAAACAACAACAACCAAAAAAGCCCGACAAAAGAACTCCGCACACCACCCTCATTAGAAACCCCCTTATTTCAGTCAGTCATAAATACAGGTGCAGCTGTTACATTTCACCTGTGGCATTAAAATGCTCTGAGTTTCAACTACAAACACTGAATGTCTCAGCAGCCCTGAGAGGGAGAGCAGGGCTTCGGTGGGGTTGGGGCTGCAGAATTCAGTTTGCAGTTGGCAGGAGCGCAGGCGAGCGCTTGGCTGGTGCGTGACGCTTGATTTGCCTGACCTAAATCCACGTCCTGCTGCTGGCTTGGATCCTCAGCTCTGGGAGAAAGAGTGGGACGAGATGATAAACAGTTTTGGCTTGGTCATGCATGGAAATATTTCTATTTGTATGACTGTAAACTACAAACAAGAATATCAGTGTACTCATGAGGAATACAGGCTCGGCATGACAAAATTGATTCCATTTAAAGGAAAAACTCCAAGGGATTTCAGATCAGCACACAGCAGAACCCAGCCACCTCCTTTTCTCAGTCAGCCTCTTGGGTGTTGGCATACATTAAATTATAAGCTGGTGTAGGATGGACATGGAATTCCTTGTTTTCACCAAGAGACTGGCACTGCTACAGACAGATACCACACTGCCATGCTTGGTTTGAATTATGAATTTAGAACTGAAATGCTGTTAAGATACACAGAGTTTAATACTTAATGTTATGTTTCTGTAAAGATGACAAATATCTTCTACAAGAAAATTAGCATGGTCTAATCCTCTTTTGTATCTGGATTCTGTATCCATCCTGTAGGAGCTGACATGTTAATTCCTACTAAGTAGGATCTGCAATTTCTTTGTGGTCCTGGGGCAAATCTTCTTCTTTTTTTTTTTTTCATGAAAATACAGGTTCTTTGAATCTTCCAGTAACTCTTTAGAGCATGACAGAACTTCTGGAAACTATAGGCAGATGACAGTGCAGAGCTAGGCCCTAGATGTGTGTGGTGCAAATCCTCCAGTCTTTCTCTGGGATGGTGAATTGCTCCTCAAAAGCTGATTTGGAATCTGCTGTGTGCCCACTTTCTCTTTGCAAGCTCTGGAGCAGCAAATTGTCTGCCTTCATTTCCTACACACAGAATTCACATTGTTGGCAAACATAGGATGGAGATGGGGTGTTTTCCTCCTCTGGATCAGGACAGCTTCCCTTCTCTCTCTCTCTCTTTTTTCTCTTTTTTTCATCCCTCCTCTTTACTTTCTTGAAATGAGTCTGCCTTATTAAAATTATTTTTAAAAAATGCTGAATATATTTGTATTAAAATCTGTCAGTTACTCTTTGAGAGGGGGGGAAAAAAGTTCAAATTTCTGAATGTAAACTAAATGGTTGTTACAGATAATTAATATGGACTCAGTATTTTGATTGAGTGGACCAGATTCAATTTCATATTAAAACTATATTTTTCTGTTAATTGCCAGACAGTGGAACTACAAATAAAGAACAATGAGCTGCATTGTTTGGCCAGGAACACATGCCTTGTATTTTAGAGTAGGCAACAAAGGAGCTTGTGAAGAAATGATTTTTTGCTGTCTACTGTTGTTTTGCTTAAAACAGTAATACAAAGATAACTTAGAAATGTTTTTTAAATATATATTCATTGGAGTGGATCTCCTTTTGTTTCAGACAAAACTACAAGAATTACTCCATGGAAACAAGGACACATTTCAGAATTCAAGCTGCCCTGCACCAAGCCAAATCCGCCCCAGAAAATGGAATGCACTGTGGAGCCTCAGCAGTGTCGTAACGTTTTCTTCTTTGATGTTCTGTTTGTTGAAAACTTTGTGCAGAAAATTACTGACACTTTAGAATTATTTTTCCTTCTCTTTCAAGTCAGTGAAAAAACCAAATAACTTAAAATTTCAAAGGTGATGCATAAAACATTTGTCTAATGTAATAACATGGCAAAAAATCTCTCAAACCAACCATAACCCTAAAAAACATTGTTTTTCCAACAGTGGCTTTTTGAATACTTACATCTGTGTAATTCATTTTTCAATCGTGTGCCTTTTTCTTGCTTTCACAACATTATGTTGTAGCTTGCTTAGTGAAAGGGGAACATTTGAAAAAAAAAACAAACAGCAAAACTTTAAGATTTACAGATTTAACCTCAGCTAGTTCTAAATGTTTGTTTGCATCCATACTGCTAGCAGCTGAGAAGGAAGCACTGCTTTTTCCCAGTACCTGCTTAGTTGGAATGGTGTGAGAAAATCTCACAGCAGGGAGGAGCTCTGGATCTTGGGCATTTCTAGTTGTGCACAGAAAGCTTCTCTTTACCAGCTTCTACCAGTCACATTTTTGCTTCTGTAAGAAACCTGCTGGTGAAAAGAAAGTTCTCCCTTATGCAAGTACCTTGACTTTTTCTTTAGTTTGGTTTTCCTGTCAAGTCTGCTGCTTGTAGCAGCTGAATTAATTTTCTGAGGATTGCAGGGGGAATGGTGGTGACAGCATAAAACTGCATCACTTCTTTGACAATGGGAGGTTCTTAGGAAAAGTCTTGTCAGAATGAGCATGATCTGAAGCTTATGTTAGATTGGAAGCACAAGTCCTTGAAGGTCATTTAGGAAATGGCAACACTGCAGTGGCTGGAGCCATACAGGAGTTACTGTGACAGTCCAGCCCTTCCTACAGTGACTGCTCTTAGGATTCCCAAGCTGAGATGTCCCTGTTGGACAAGGCTAATGTTCCCTGTGGGAGGAAGCTGTGGCTGGAGCAGACTCCCTCAGCACAAAGGACAGCCCTTTATCTTTCTGCTCTTTATTGATCTTTTGGGAGATTTTCTGTGTAAGGGGCTTTGAGTATAGAGCGATGAGCTGGGTCTGCTTCCCAACGCTGCCATGGAATTCCTGCTTTGCTGGAAAACTTGGGAAGTCAGTGGTACCACAGCTTTGTCTTGTGTTTGCTGTTCTCCAGGCTAGCTCCATGTCTGTATGCCTCTGGGGTTTTGGGGCACACTTCTACCTCCCTTTTGAAAGAGCTTCTTCCCCATTACCCATTGTGATGGGTGGAGATGGGAGGTCTTCTGAACAGCCCTTTTTCTCCAATGGAGATGTTTGTCAGGAAGATTCATATCTATGTACCTCACAGTGAATATCCTTTCTAAAGTGATTGTTCCCAGCAGAAGAGAAAATTGACAGTTTATAGCTCTGCTTTTGCCTTCTCAAAGGAAATAAAATTGTTTTATAACTGTAGATTAATATGCAAGGAGACAGAACCACCAGTTCCTCAACAAGGAGAACTTGAATTATCTTAAAAATACATACCCTTTATAAAAGTCTTTGCAAGTTAAAAATCATAGATGAAGAATGCATTTTTAAAGTGACTTTCTCGGATAAATTCAGTTCCAATAAATTTCTCAATTCAGATAAAATTCAGTATAAACAGTTATGCTATTTACATGCTGC
The DNA here is from genome assembly GCA_013397075.1 of Rhabdornis inornatus. NCBI lineage: Eukaryota > Metazoa > Chordata > Aves > Passeriformes > Rhabdornithidae > Rhabdornis > Rhabdornis inornatus. The sequence continues at coordinate 599,094 of VWZS01010362.1, read as the reverse complement.
ACATCAAAACTTCAGTGTAAAAATTCAGTCATTCTTTGTATAGAATAAAAAAAGTTTCTTGTTCTACTTCATGCATATAACGCCTCTTCTTCCTGTTGTGTCCTTTTCAAATATTTTGGCAGCCTTAGCATCTTTTAAGCAAGCAGTGTCATGTGAAAATTAGCATAAATTGTACTTTGCAGAAAGTGAACAATCCTTCTGAGTGTAGATTCATTTCTCATCCTTGAAATTTCACCCACAACTTGGTTTTGCCTGATCTTAGACACATCACACAAAGGACGTACTGTGTGATACTCAGCCAGCTTCCCTGATGCTTTGCAGCAATGAAAATCCCAAGATTTTCCTAAGGTTTTCATAACCTTCCTAAGATTTTCATAGTCATCTTTACTCAAACACCAGCACCAGTCACACTGTGGACCTGATCTCTAGCTTCAGTGAGAGCTTTGTAGTTCACTGTGATGTTTCACTCTGGCTCTTTGGCACCCAAGCCATAACAAGTAATCACCTTCCTTATGCAGTGAGGATTTACGGATTGTTAGAGTATGGATTCACTTGAGGAGAAGATGAGTGGAAGGTCTGGTACATTGTCACTGTGTAAGTTTTTTGATGTGTTATGTTTGCAATTGCCCAACATCATTCTGCTCATCAGTTCCTTCATTTTGGTGCTCCTCCATGACAGGGACCCAAACTCTGTGGGGTCAGTCTGGGCTGGGAGGTCGATGCTGGGCTGGTTTTTCCATTGCTCCTCCAGAAGCTGTTGTGTGGTGCCTTGAGCAGCTCTGCAGGACATAAATTGCTTCATCAGTCTGGAGTCCCAAATGCAGTAGATCAGGGGAAGCACAAATGTGTGAGTTCTTACCTCAGGGTATTCACTTAGCAGAAAATAACAGCTATTGTCATTGAATTGCACATCAGAGACTGAAGCATGGCCCAGGATTCAGGAAATGGAAGTATGACTGCAGACAGATATAGTCCACACCTCAACTGCAGAAGAAGCAGTTCCTTCTGCATTCAGACACTGAATTGTCTGAGCAATGCTTGAGAAACCCACTCTGTGCACTAGCTTTAGCCAACAACTGCTGCAATCAGCTCTTGCCCATCCTCAGCAAAGCCAGAAATGTTATCCAAAGAGAAAAATTACTAACTCAGACAGCAGAAAAGTTTTCTGCACTTTGTAGGACCTTTATCATAAAACCTACAAACTTTATTTCTTTTTCTATGTATTTTTTTTAAACTAGTAAGTGTTTTCCTTAACACTTTCCAGTAGCCAAGGAGGGATAGAAATTCCTACTCAGTTTCCTGGATGTCTGCAGCAGCAGCCGTGGTGCCCCATGGGACAATGCTGTCACCTGAAAGTGGTGCTGGCAGGAAGGGCAGGGCAGTAAAAGGGACATCCCTTTTATCATGAGCTCTGTTATATGGAATCCCTGTGTGCAAGGTCTCTCTTGAACTGAAGGAGGAGAGGGGCTGAAGAGCCAGCAGCTCCTGCTGAAGTCTGATCAGGTGCAACTGCATCAGCTCCTGTAAGTAACACAAGATGAGATACAAACTGTTGGGTGAAGGACGTTGGGCTGGAGCTGAACCTGGACACAGCTTTTCTGGATGGTCAGAAGAGAATTTGATGAAGTCACAGACATGATGTAGAACTACTGTGATCTGGAAACACACACTTAAGATTGCTCAACTCCACCTGTGTCATAGGAGCATACTTTGCTTACTGACACACAGTTCAGTTGCCATCCACAGTTCACACGTGCCACCAGGGATGGAAGGTTTAAGGACTGTCCCCTTCTAACTCTGCTTGTCCTCAGGCTGTTTACACCACAAAACTTGGCTTAGGAAACAGCATTTTATGAAATACAGCAGTGTAGAACAGGATCATATCGAACGTTTCCTCCCATTTCACACTGGTTTTGGCATTAAATTCTGTATTGAGTGCTTTAGTATTTTTAGTTATCTATGGCCTGGGTCCAAGACTAAAAGCTCACTAAAAGCTCATGGGCTGACAGCTTGTGTGCCTCTGGCCCAACAGAGGCATCAAGTAATGCTTCTCCATGTGAGACAAGGCTTTCCGACAGGTCAGTCCCAGAATGCAAAAAACACTCCCAGGAGTTTAAATACTACACTCAGCCTCCAGTTCCACCTGCAAGATGCATTTCTTTGCCTTCTCAAGCATAAAAACACAGCAGCAAAGCAAATATATGTGAAATGACCAAAACAACGCATTCAACACCATTCCCCCTCTGGGAGGAAAGGGAGAAGATAAAGAGGTGAGTCATGTTGTTTACTGCTCTACAGGAAAATGGGTAATGGTTGGCAACATCACTGATGAATGAGACTGGGGAACCTGAACAGACTAGAAATGAACTTGATTCTTTTCTCATTATGTTCTGCAAATACATTTTGGTGGCAGATTATGTACAAAGCGTGTACCAGCAAGTGTTTTAATTGAATGATTTGTCATCATAGAATATTTTTTAAAGATGCTATCTACGTTTGCTTCAGGTGTTTAAAAAAAAAATCCAAGTACTTTCTTTTAAGGACATGCCCAGTCAATCCCTGTCTCCAATATTTATGAATAGCAACAGAGCTAATAAATACCTGCATTGCACTGTGGTGAAGTTCTGCATAGTGTTTGCTAAAATTCAGTCATGACTCTGTAGGACTGGACTGTGCTCCATTATCTTCTGTGGTTTTTTTAAAACCTCAGGACCTACTTATTTTCATTGCTGGCTAAGCATAGACAAAATGATTATTTAGAATTATGCATTGCAGGGAAATTTACTTGCTTGCTCTCTCCTTGGCTATTTTACAGAAAGAATACAAAACAGAGCAGCCATAACCCCCTACATGCTCTTTTCTTTGTCTTTTTGAAAATTGAATCAGACCATAAAAAGTTTATCTCTTGGGCTAGTGAAGTACAGGAACAGCAGTTTCAGGCCTGTGGCCTAAAAGTAATGTAGTGATGTGGTGGAAAGAGAAGACAGGCAGAAGCCGCAATACTCTGGACAGTTTTCCTCTTCCCATTCCTTTTATCCTGCAGCACACAAGGTGTGAAGGTAAGAGCAACATCCTTGGTGCTGGAGCTGTGCTTGGTGTCAGCTGTGTCACAGGGGCAGTCCCAGGATGAGCTGGTGCTTGTGAATGTTCTGGGGAAGGTGCTGGTGTCAGATGCCTGCAGCTGCCTCTGCTCTCAGATGTGGAACAGAACTGTATCTCAGTGCAGTTCAGTACATCGTTCTGAGGAGTGAAGCAAGGCTGTTAACTCCAGAGGATCCTACAATTATGTGCCTCATGTTCAGTGTCATCTTCATCTGGGTGCAGTGCCCAGCACTGCTCTCACCACCACTAAGGTTGTGCAGCTGCAGAAGTTTTTAGATGCAAACATCAGGGCCAGTTAAGAGTTTTGATATTTCAGTCACAGATACAATACCAGGTTGGAAGGGATCTCAAGGATCATCTGGTCCAACCTTTCTTGCCAAAAGCAGAGGCTAGGCAAGGTGGCCCTGCACCCTGTCCAGCTGAATCTTAGAAGTGTCCAGTGTTGGGAGATCTAACATTGCCTGGGGAGATTATTCCAGTGACTGATGCAATTGTGAAAAATTTGGTTTCCATTCTGTGATGCTGGCTGGACTCATCACTGATGCACATAATGTTGGTATTTCTAAGGGACAGGAGGAATTTCATGCATAGTGCCTTTGCTACAGCTCTGCTGTTGTCTGATCTGTCACACACACATATACATAAAGAAAAGCATATATAAATATATATAAAACATTTATGTATGTATGTATACTCACACAGTGGTAACAGGTTCTGGAATCAAAGATTTTTGAAAAGTTGCTGCTTGAACTATTTATTAAATTCAGGACTTTAAAAAGGCAATATACTTTCAAAATAAAAGAAAGCTTTGATGATGGTTGAGGAAAATGCAGAGGTTAAAGGCCTTTATTAATGGTATGCAGTAGGATCGCGCTGCAGGACTGTGCAGTTTGTAGCCTTCTAGAAGAAGAAATCCCAAGGCAAACAGGCAATCTAGCAAGAGCCCTTCAGTGGGGTTAACCTCACAAAAATGCACTTTTACAGTCTAGATTTGAAGGGCATCAGTTTTCACTCTGGACTAGCAGAGCTCTGCCTCAGTGGGACAGTGCCTGGGATGGCTCTGTCCTGCTCAGAAAACAGTTTTGGAGTGATTCATCCTTTCCCCCCTTGAATTCCTGCCTTGTCTGCCTCCCTCAATCTGCTTCCCCAGCGTGAATCCTGGATTACACAGGCAGCTCCTGCTAATGTGGCAGAAGTGTGGGCAAAAGATGCTGAAAAGGTGAAGTTTCTCTGTCATGGAGCAGTGAGAATCCTGGCAAAAGTGCAGCAAGGGAGCAAAGTGAGGCTGGGAAGTGCTCGGTGTGGGCAGCCAGGGCACGTGTGGTGTGTGTGGTGAATCCAACGTTTACTGCTGTGTGCAGAGCTCTTGAAATGCCTTCTTGGAAAGAAAGTCAAATGTTTTGTAGGGGTTGGTGCTGCCAAGAGCAGGTTTATGAAGTTTCTGCTGCTTGTTTTCCAGCCGGGAGGACAGGGGAGGGCTGGGGGCTCTCTGTGCACACTCCGTGTGGCTGGGCCCCTCTTGCTGAGCAAGCAAATACCTCGGTGCTGGGAAAACACAGAAAGGGCTTTGCACAAAACATTTCTTCATTATAAACTCCTCTCTACAGCTTTTACTTAGCAAAGTGTCAGAGCAGAGTGGATGTTGTAATGAATCAGCTGCTAGCATGAAAATACAGTTATTTCTTTTGCTTAAATCAAAAAAGATGCTTTAGCAGAGTGCATTTAGACTGTTCTCTTTATCACAAAGCATTAATTTTTCATTTCATACCAAGAATTCCAAAGCCCTGAACTCTTATCCCAGAACAGGTTTAAATGCAAGATAATCTGCAAAGGATGGTTAGCATAAATTATATTCTTCAAACTTAAATGCTATATAAAAGGAAAAGTTAATCCTTGAAGCTAATTTTTATTCTGGGTATCAAGTCAAGAAGGGCTCTTCTGAACAGATTTTATTCATGTGTTTCATAGGTTGTCAACAAGAATGTGTGCTTTTCATAAAAATGTAGTATCTCTAACAAACTGTGTTTGTAATCAGCCAACATCCACTTTTTTTCTGAGTCCTTTTAATCCAGGATTTAACTGCTGAGAGACCCTGTACGTTTAGTTTCAGCCATCTTGTTATTTATTTCACTGGCAGTCTGACTCCAAAGAATTTTCATCTTTACCACAATTGCACAAGGACAGGAAATGTTGAAGTCCTGAAACTGTGGCAACTGAAGTAAATTCAGGTATTTCATAATCCTTCAGCCCAGAAATGTACCCTTCTGCCACTGGAAAGGGAGACTGTCAGCCTTCCAAACACGGAATTGCTTTCAGCCCTGGGAAGCTGCAAGACCATAGGAGCTTTTAAACCCTTATGTGGCTCATGCTCCTTCAAAAGAAATGCTCTGGGCTGGGTTTGTTTGTTTATGTATGATTCTTCCCCAGATTTACATAAGGAACTGGCAACAAGTAATAAGGATTACCGTCCTTAGATGTAAAATGATTAAAGTGGGAATTCCTGTAGCATGCAAGAATTTTAAAGGATGAAGGTCTGTACAAAACTGAGTATTCCTTACTTGTCATTACATCTCTGGCTTCAGGTTTGTGGGAGTTTCCCTCTCATGCAGAAGACAAAATCCATTTCCTTCTCTAATCTGCAAGTGGAACTCAAGTGCCTCCTGGGTGCCGGTGCTGCCCTCCCTCCCTGCAGTTTCTGCAGCAGCTCTGGCTCTGGAGGGACACCAGGGATGTGCTGGCACTGACCTGGGGCGTGTGGGTTTCACACTCGGTGTCCCTTGTGCTGCTGAAATGGAGCCTGGTGATCCCTCAGCCCTGCTGGATCTGTGCCAGGGCTGCTGTGCCACTTCCAGCTCTACATTGCAAATGCCATCACTGCACTCAGTGTTTTCATCACACTGCACAGGCCCTATGAAAATGCTTCAAAGCAACAGCTCTTGAGGGCTGTCGAGCACCTCCAAACTCAGGGACTTGCACACAGTGGCTGTAAGAGGCTTTTTTGTTTGTTTTTCCCTTCAAACTGCTTTGCAGACATTTTTCTCTGGGCCTAAGAAGGGCTTTGGGTGAACAGGTCCAGGTGAGTCAGAGCCAACTCCTTCCCCTCACTCAGCTGCAGGAGACTCCATATGGGAACAGCTGAGCTGTGCTGGACTGTCTTAATGTGTTTGAAGTGCAAGTAATTTGTTAGACACCTCTAAGATAGGAGGTAGATATATCTTCATCTTATTGATGGCAGAAATAAGACACAGATCTGGTTCCACAACTGGCTAAAATTCAGGTTATACATTATTTTGCATCAAATTTAGATCAATTCTTCTTTGAATTAGAAATCACCCAGAACAGTATTGTACCTAAAAACTTGAAAAATAATTTGGTTTATTTGTTATATTTACACATTTGTCTTTAAGCTAAAATTTGAACTTTTTTGGAATGTTCTTTTGTCATCAATTCCAGTTTTAGCCCTCCACACCTTTTTGCTATTTAACAAGTATTTTAATAAAAGTAATTTCTTCCCTTAGCCCAGGCAGTATCAGAGTTAAAAGTTCAGCTGCTCAGGTGTCAGCTGCTAGAAAAGCATTCAGCTCAGTAACTCATCACTTCCTACTTATTTTAAATCTTTCTTAATCAAGTCTTGTAATAAATAAAGACTAATACCACCATGACAACACTGTTTTTTTCAAATTGTTCATTTGCCAGTTTTAACAAGATAAAGAAATGAATACTTAATGTGGACATTGTTTTACCAAAAAAAAAAAAACAAAAACAAAAACCCAACCCCTGAAACAGACAAAAAGGAGGACACAAAGGAACACACGTGGAATGATGAAAAGGAACAATGATATTGCACAACTTCACATCTCCCTTCCCAGACTTTGATCCATGTAATTAGGTATGTATGAATTCAGCAAAACATTGTGTCCAGATAAATGTGTGGCCATTTGAGTGAATCTAGAATTGCAGAGTGTTTTCAGTTCCTTGTGACTGCTCCTTGGAGTTCTTCTCTAAGGGAGCAGGGTGCTGTCAGCTGCAGGAATAACAAACAAACGTTGACTCTCCATTGTGCTGGCCAGTTATCCATAAGCCACAGAATTACAATTCTCCTCTACTGTAAATGCACTAAGTCCTCAAAGGACCTGGGTTTTCAAATACAACTTGTTGTATCAAGAACTCAAACTATAGCTGAAACACAATCAAAGAACATCCCCCGGTTTGCTGTGGTTAACTTGAGATTGTGTTTCATTTCATGAAACCAGGGCTTCTCACTGTGTCAGGGTGGCACTGAATGCATAGAAGTCACAGTAGGTACATTAAGGGAGTGGGGGAGAAGAAAAAAGAAAAAAAGCTAAGTGGAAAAAGGCCTTTACAGCTACAATCTTTGCTGGAGCCTCTCTTAACAAGCACATACTGTTTGCTACAGAAACCAGGGAATTGTGTCATTCTGGCTATAGCAGGACTGTTTGCCCCTCCACTGCTAACCTGACAGTCTGTGTTTATATCAACTTTGCATTTATGTGCAGAACAAAGTCTATTTTTCTCCTCTCTGCGTTCATTCCTGTTTGGTGGACTGATGTGTCAGCCAGCAGGGCTCAACAGATACATTTAATACAGGAGACTGAGATACAGTATGTTTATTCTTAACTTCTGATAACCTAAGAACTACAAGAACGAGAGATGCAGTATCCATTTGCTATGATCCAAGACAACCATTTTTTAGGGAGAAAAAAGCAGAACAAGTGATCGATGCTAACACTACATTAGTTCCAAATATATTTTTTTTCAGTTACGGCATCTTAACTATTTATTGTTCATTCGGCCCACTTTTAATCTGATCAAGTTAAAGGTCACATATTAAAGTTTAAGGACTGTTATTTCACCAAAACTGAAGGAAGTTATAAAAAAAAACCCATGAAACCACAGTTTCACTGCAGGACTTGTGTCATATCTTCATAATCTGCATCACTTGTAGAAAAGGGATAATGCATCTCAGTTTGCTTACAAGCTAGGAGATCACTTTGAAGTCTGCATATTCCTAACTGCAAACAAAATATAGCACTTTTAACAGGTTATAAATAAACTGGTTTTCAAGCATAGAGCCAGCCCAACAATAACAATACACTATTAAAAAGACCTAAGGCAATGAATTCCATCTCCAATGGAAAAAAAAAAAAAAAAAAGAAAAAGAACTGTGCAAACAAGCTTAAAACTATTTCTTTGTGCCAGTGTTATAAAATGTAGATTTCAATAAAGCCTTGACCCAGATGCCAGGACTTGTGAAAAGAATCAGAACAAAACTGGTTATTTTATTTAGGAAAAAAATACTCTTATCTTACTGCTAATAAAATTGGATACACGCAGTTTAAACATTTACAGTTGCTGTAACACTTTACACAATTCCTATATATGGGTGTAAGAACAAACATTAAAAGACAATGGTGGGTCAAGGCTTTACATTAAAAATAACAACCTACTTTTCTATAGTCTCTAAAATACTATGTTTTTTTCAATATTTGCAGCCATTCAGGAATATTTTTTATTTATTTATTTATTAGGAAATGTATACTTTGTGCATGATCTTAATTTCCTAATTCCTGGCTCTTTGGGCTGAATGACAAAAGGATCAAACCCATTGAAGTGGATGGTCTCCTTGAACGTTCAGTAGAGAAACCCTGGCTCAGTTAGTCTCATATGATGAAAGCAGTGCTGCATCCACTGGCTCCATGCAGGATGGACAGGTAAAGGATCTCATCAACCAGTCATCTATACAGTCCAGGTGGTAAATGTGCATGCACGGCAGAAATCGGATAGGGTCCCCATAAACAAAGTCCATCATACAAATGACACATCTGGGGGGGAAAAATAAAATATTTAAGCTGCTGTTACCAACCTGGAAATTAAAAACAGTGTAATATCTATTCCTGGATGATTTTAGTATTTGTAGATACTGTGAGGAGTGGCCTTGTGTAAGATAAAGGAAAGAGTCTCAGATGCATAGAGTGGTTGGGGTTAAAGGGACCTTGGAGCCCACAGAATTCCAACCCCCTTCCCTCAGCAGGGATGCCACTCACCACACCAGCCTTCTGCAGGGCTTCACTTTAATTTTTTTTTAAAGCTACATTAAATTACAGTCCCTGAAAATAAGGCAAACCCAGGACAACAAGGTCAGGTTTCCCAGGGTAGCATCCCAAAGCAACAAGAGCCACATCCCTTCAGTCCCCAGGACTTACTCTCGGATCTTCTTCTCGGAGCCGTCTCTGCCGGGGTCGTAGACTCCTTTGGGAAGGTGCTGGATGAGGCCGATGCGCTGCGCGATCCGGATCTGCTCCTCCTCCGTCAGCTGCGTGGCCAGCCGAGTCTGGCTCGGCGTGGGGTGATACACAGGAACAGGCACCTGCTCCTGAAAGCAAAATGGTTCTGTTCAAAACTACCTCAGAGGCTTTCCTAGCCTTCCACAGCACAGTACCATTCACAGTCCTACAAATATTTGTATGAACTCCCACTCCTGCTTTGCAGTTTTGGGGCTATAATTATAATGAGAGCAGGATAGAGAATTGAGGGCAGTATTTGAGCAAGGAGCTGTTCGTGGCTGTTCTCTGCAAAAGCTTTTGATCTCCAGGAATTATTCATACAGGAGGCACATGGACAAGAAACGCTGCAAGCCAGCAGGCAAATAAACCTTACAGGTGAAGTGCTAAGGTACAGAACTGAGCAATGTAAGGGCTTAGCAAGAGCCCCCAGTATCTGCAAGTGAAAGTAGATTCTACCTAGATTTTTATCTTCTTTTTACATTTAGGAAGAATTCTTTGAAAGAATGAAAGATAAGGACACTGCTTACTCTCAAAATTTTTAGAGAGGAAGATTTTACTTATTCTGCAATAACTAGAATTTATGTGAACTGTTTTGGGCCACACAAGCTTAAATCTAGAACTGTAGATTTAATTTTCATGTATTAAAAGAATGTTACCTGGAAAGTACAAACAGCTTAAATAAGTAACTCAAGTTTTATGTTTCTTCTCATACACTAATATGACTTTACAAGTTCTCCCAAGCTGGATTCAATTATGGATATGTTTGAGATACATGTTTTCAAAAAAAATATAAGCAACATATAGCTATTATGCAGTCCTTCCTCGACCACATTCTGAGAAGCTTCTTTTGAATATTAATGAACTTTAGATATTTTCACTAACATTTATATTAACATGGTATTTAATTTACTTGCTTTTAAAGCATTTTTTGGTACATAAATACCAATTTTGAACAGGATACACTATTAGGACAGTATTGGCCAGTAGCCATAAATTAACAGAGAGGCAATTTCTTGCAAGAGACCCATTTTAATGGTTCTTTTGAAACAGCAGAAAAAAATTCAACTTATAGATGTGTCTGAAAATAAACCTGCTGCATCAGACACACAATGCACCGAATCATCTGTTTGGCAAATGCCAAACTTGCTGTTTCAGAGGACACTGGTGCAAGCTGAGCCCAGGGCAGGTGTGTTCAGCTGAGGCAGCACAGGTCACCTCCCACATGTAACACTGCATTTGTCGAACTCCATAAAGCCTTTCTCCTTTCAGTGCCAGGAATCACAGCAAGTGGGACAGCCAGCCAGGACTCCTGGAAGGCCAGGGAAAGCTGTCCCAGGAGTGAGCAGTCCCTTGCTGGTGCCACCCAGCAGCAGAAGCCCTTGCTCATGAGAAATCCTAATTACACATACAAGTCTGCCTGGCAATTCTTCACTGAACACAGTGCCTGCCACTGGCAATTCAGCTGTGGGGTAAAACTCAAAGTCATCTCTTAATTTAGCTACCCTAGGATTTCCCCCTCTGATTTCCTTGCAGAACCCAGAGGAATTATGAGAAGGTTCAAAAGACAGAATGCCAGGGGTTCTCCAAGTAATTAATTTCCTGACTACTCTGAATCATATTTCACAGAATCACAGAATTCTTTTGGATCAGCTGCCTTTTAGTGTTTTAAATTATCTAAAGTATTCTCTAATCATCATTTGGACAGAGAAAAGCACCAGCTGAACCTAGGGCTAGTCTGTCAGATATAACTATTCAGAAAGTGACTGCAACCTTTGGTGCCAGCTAAATAAAGCATTTTCCCCTGACAAATGCTGCAGACCCTCTGCACTGAACACTTCAGTTCAAAGCAGAGCCTAGTCCTGGTTTTATGTTTCAAGACCTTAACACCACAAACTATCAGTAACTTTTTCTTCCCAGGGTTTTGCTGTACTTCTTTGAACAGGTTATTAAAGCAATAGCAGGACATTACTGCTGCCTCCTTCACTTGTTACACAGACATAGAGAACACTCAGCATTGGAGAGGGCTGTACCCTCCTTCACATCTAGGAAAACAGAGGAGCAGTACCATGAAGCACAGGCACAGCACAGGCTGGTGCCAAAGTGGGCAGGAGGAGGGGAGGGAACTGTGCTTAATACAGCTCCCCTGGACTAAGCCATGCCTGCAAGTGATCATGCAGAAATTCAATGAAAGGCAAAACCAGGAGGACAGAGATCCAAGAAATCCTCAAAATGCCTGAAAGTAGCAATGAAAACTGATGGTGAATATCTGTAGCAAACTGACGATCTCAGCAAAAATGATACAACAAAAGGAAACTACAGTTAAGTAAGAATCTGCTGTGAGTTAGAGCAGTCACATCTTCAGACAACTCTGAAGTGAGCAACAGCCACACACTGACCAATCAACAACTGCCTAGGTTAAGTTTTCGACAGGAAATCAACACAACTTTTAAACCTGTGATAAGCCAGACAAGAACAAAACCTCATTCTCTTGTTCTAGTCTTTTACAGGAACTTGTGAGTGACCACTGAGAGACCCTGCAGCTGGAGAAGCCACTTGTGCATTATTGCCCCTCTCCCCTGCGTGTCACCTTCCCTACAGAGGGGCTGGAGGCACCCCAGCCCCCTTGGCGTGCCAAACACACAAATGCTTTCCCACTGCCAGCGCTGGATGGAAACTCCTCCCTTTGGCATCCTGTCTCAGGTTCCCTCCCGGCACAGCCACCCCCGACGTGTCTGACACAGCCCATTAAGGCAGGAATTTATAGTCGCCAGCTGGGGGCTTCTACAATTTCACATTCTAGACAAGAAGCTCTTGTCAGAGGAGTAACTGGGTGAAAATGGTGGTGTCTTTCACCACGATGTCCTCACACTGGTGAATGCAGAGAGCCGGGGTTGGTGTGGCTGCTGTGAAAAATGCAGAACAAATTACTGTAAATAAACCACAGAGAACACTCGATACCCAGGCACTGAACACGCTGCCTGGTGGCACTTTGATCTCCCGTCCCGACTGCTATTAAAAGCCTGCCCAAACTGAGCCCTGCACATGAATGCACCAGGGAAAGAACACAGCCACACACGCTGCAGTGTCACATTATAGGGCACATCGACGCTGACGCTTTCAAACCAGCCCTCTCCCCTCCAACAGGTAAAAAGAAAAGGTGTGTTCATACCTGTATGATTCTAAAACTATTTTGAACTATTTATTAATGAGAATCTGAGAGCCTGGGTTTCTCTGACTGCAAAGTGCCATCCCCAGCTCCCCCAGCAGACCCTGACCACCACCCCTGAGTGGGGCTGGGCTCCTGTCCCCTGGCAGCCCTTTGGGCACACACCCAGCTGGCCCCGCTCGCAGCCACGTGGCAACTGCAGCCCTGGATTTCTCCACTACCCAATCTCTGCAGCGATTTTGGGAGTTAAAACATCCAACAATAATTCCAAGCTGCCGGTCCCGTGTGGGTTTATCAGCCCTTTACAAATCCTTCACAGTTTAAAAAGGCTGCTTTCACTGACCAAGGTCCTGCTCCTCCAGGGTGGGTGCTCAAGGGGAATGACTCCAGACTTCACTCAGCTCACATTTGTAGCCAAGGGCCCCCTGACATGTGTGTATATAAAAAAGATTGTATTACCCAAGTAATTATTATTTTACTCCAAAGACAAGCATGAATTTATTGCTCTGGTGTCTCACATTTCTCTTATTGACCGTGGAAAATGTTTTTGCAGACAAAATTACAAAATACTGAACTTCTAGCCAAAGTCTGTGTTATTTATCATTTGATAAAGATGTAAGGCACTTCAAACTAAGATGAAATTTCATGCTAACTCTATTACTACGTGCAAAAACCCCTAAAAAAGGCCAAAACAAATAATCAAATCCACATATTACTGTTAGGCAATGAAATAAAAATCACTTTCTGGCACTTAATTTGCTTTAGTCAATTATTTTTTCCCCTAAGAATTCAGTAATGATGAAACACCTCAGATATCCATAATCCTGGAGATACACAACTTTCTCTATGTTCACAAAGTCAGTGGTATCCGCACAAGTTTCCCTGGCTTTCTGTGCACAGAAATAATTCACTCCTACTGTTTATTCAGCCCTTAAAAACAGCAGCATTAATTCAGACTCAGATTACAGCAGCATTTGTGTCTCCATCTCACCCCAGCTCCTCCTCCTTTGGGGGAAAAAAAATCATAGAGGGCATCTGGAGGTCTGCATTTCTCATTCCTAATGAAAATAAACATTTTCACACATGGTCTAAAAGGCCCAGAAACCTTCTACACACAGATTTCCAAGCACACTTTGGACTCTTGATTAGAAAAAGGAAGTTTCACCAAGCATGGTTTTTAGTTTGAAGTTTCCTCATCAATGCAACTTACTTTAGTTATGCTGCTTTGAATCAGCTTTTCTCTTGTTTTACAGCCTTTTTGTCTTGTTTGCGCAAGTACCATGAATTTGTAATACTCTGAAAACAGGTCAGTGGTAGATCAGAAACTCTTAATCCCTGGATAAAGATTATTTTAAGATCCCTCTATGCCACATATCAGCAGTATGTTATCAGGGCTTTTGTTTGTTTGTTGTTTTTATAATTGCACCAACATGCCCAAATTATCATTTCAGAATGGTCAAAGGTGAGATGAATAATTCCTAAGATTGAATAGTTCCAAAGGTTAAAGCCTCAGTGCTGTCCCTGAGATCCTGTCTATAGCCACCTGCTTTCCTCTACTGATAGCTTTGCCCTGTTTCCATCTCTTAAATTTTCTTCCCCACCTAATCCAGAGCTCTGTGTGTCTCACCCTGGGATATTAATTTGCATTTTATCACCAGATCCACAGTGTATCTGTTAATTCAGTCCGACAGCGGAGACAAACACATCCCTAACTATGTTTATCCTACATCTTTTTCACACTTCTTAAACATCAGCAGCTACAGCGCTTACGGTCCTTGCGGTCGCTGCCTAATTAATTAATGCAAATATAACAGTTCCATTTGCATTTCCCCAGCTGTTCCCACAGCTCTGTTCTGAAATCCCTTCAACTTGCCAATGTCCTGCCTGGAACAAGATTCTGAAGGCAACTGCCCTGGTTCACACACACCAGCCCCCACCACGCTGCAGCCCCATTGCAGCTCTCATCACCCCTACACACAGCTCAGCCTGGCTGCTCCCCAGCTTTCTCACCTCTAAGGAGAGCAGGGAGCCCAAATAACTCACCTAAATATGAACAACCTCCTTTTATAAATGTAAAGTCAGGAGGTGAGGAAAAAAAAAATTGTGCTTTTTGAGGTCTGTTTCAAAAATTCCTGCTGAATTCGATAAAATTTTCTCTTCTCACCACTTTATTAATCACAAGGAACTTGCTGGGATGATGGTCCAGGGACCTTTTCTGTGAATGTCATTCTGATCAGGGTGAAAAAACTCAAACTCCATCCATATGTGAATACACGTTCTGAAATAATATCCTCCCCCAAGACACATTAATGTAAAACCACGCGCCATTATAATGTGCATTATATGACAACTACAGCTTACTTTAATAATCCTTAGAATATTATGAGCAGCCTGCCAACTATAAAAGCCTTTTTCTGCCATACAGAAGAGAGCACTTAATTTATAAAGGTGAACAGCAGTTGCTATAAAACATCAGGTAATGAAATTGCTACCCAATTTTTTTATATTTCTGTGTCCAAGTAGTCACTCAGTATGAGTAACTGCAACAGCTGAGCACTTAACATTAAAAAGTTCTGCTGAAAGAAAAATCCCCTCCTCTCCCCTCTCCCTTTGGGAGGGGACATCTGGCACAGACAGATCAGATACATGTGCACACACTTGCCACCATGGTGCTTCTGAGGGAAGATTACTAAGAATTCTGCTACTGTAGGAATTGGGCATATTGCAAATATGGTTGGCAATTAATGTAACAACAGAGTGAGGCACCAGTTTGCACACAGGAGAGGAACCTGCAGGATCTGTGCTGTGTTTCTCCAGCTCTTGACTCCAGTTAAGAAGCAACACTCGTTTTGAGCCATGGATCACACTTCAGAGAGAGGTGTTTTTGGTGAAAGCCACGGTGGTTCTGCAGAGATGGCACAGCCTCATTCACACTATAAGCAAAATTATAAAACTGTCTTGTGCATTCTTCACAATTATTCCACAGAAATTACTGGGAAATAAATGTATCTGAAGAGTTGGAAAAGAGTAGCAACCAGGAAAGAAAGTGACTCCTGACTGCTGACTTAAAATATCACCTGTCCCCTGAACTCAGCTTTGCTACCAAAAATAGGGCTGGGACAGAGAGAGGAGGTACAAAGTAGGTGTATCCTGCCTGCTGCTTTCCTAGACAGTGACAAGGGCTGTGAGAAAAGGACTTTCAAGTTTCATCCCTGTGCTGTCACACAAACCCAAAAAGGCTATCAACCTGCTGCCAAGACAAACAGTTGGCAGTGCCCAGGCAGCTTGGCCAGAGCAAAGCCAGCCTTACCTGGCAGATGGAAATCACCTGCAGCTCTGCAGAGTCACCTGCTCTGAAATTTGATTAACCATCAAGACAAACCAAAATACAAAAGACTAGCAAGAAAGAGTTGTAGGGAAAAAGCAGTAATTAAAAAGCAGTAATTACTCCCTGGAAGCACAATCTCCTGACACAGCCAGTTTTTACACTTCCAGGCTGCACAGCAGGTTTCTCTAACTCAAGGGCGTCAACCTCAGGTACTGAAGGTTCCACTTGCTGATTTCTTGTTCACCAGTTTTGTGTCAGTTTTAGGTGTCCTTGTTCCTTTCTCCAGAGAAACATCAAACATCAGAGCGTGACTTTTTTCAGGAAAGTCAGTAACTTATACACCAACATGTCCCAGACCAGTAAATTGCTCACCAGAGAATTGATTCCATCCCTCCAGACAGCCTCACTGACAGCTCAACTTACAGCACTGGGCCACAATTTCTGAGAGATAACAAAGCCCTCTTGTTACAGCTCCCAGCATGTTTATTTTAATAGGCTTTTTTATTTATATTGAGAAGGAAAAGATTCATAAACAATTTATAAAAATTCATGCTTTTCTGTCAGGCTGCTGCAGTGAGAAAAGCCAGGAAGGAACAGTTGCACCTAAACATTAAATTAAGGACACTCAGGCACAAAATGCAGCCTCCTGAGACTGGTACACCCCAGGGACTACAGAGCAAAGCAGCTGGGTAGGGAGAAAATCTAGCAGAAGGGGCCAGCAATCAATTCTGCAGCTGGTGGTGGAAGAACAGCATGTGAATGTGGATCATCCTACCCCATAAGCAACCCCACATCTGTGTTATTGTTACATATTCTCTCCCACTTATACCAAGTGTTCTTTGCAGAAACCCCTCCTTAGGCCTGACAAGAGCAGACAGTTTTTACAGTGCTATGGCTGCATTAAACAGAGCACTTATGGTTCAAGTGAAATGGATGCTGGAAAACTGAGAAGTAGATTTAACAGCAAATAAAAACCTGAAGTTTTGGGGGAAAGAAAACAGTTCTGAGGTGGAAAAGGCTGAAAACAAGTATCTCAGACTGTCTCCTCTGCTAAAAGGTAAAGCAAACGTACTCTGTGCCACCCACTTACTGCTGTGGAACTGCTGGGAAGCAGGAAGAAAAAATTAAAAAGAACACCTCAAACAAAGGAATGGAGTTAATGTGTTCTTTGGAGGCTGTGCTCAAGCACAAGAGGCAGGGGAAACTATGATGGGAAAGCTGACAGAACACAAACAGTCCACACAGACATTGGGGAACCGTTCACACTTCCTTTAGACACATCTGCTTTCTGCAAAGGGTAGATATCAGTCAGTAAACTTGTTTACAGTATAAATCGAAGGGCTAACAGCTAAAAAATGGTAGTATTGATCATCCTGGGGAACACACAGAGTCTGCAGGCAGCCGTGACTCTCGTTGAGCCAGGCCCTGTGTGCAGCAGCAAACAGGCTTTGCTCACACCCTGCCCTGCTCCCTAATGCGGGACACGTGGGATCTGTCCTGGACACTGTCCCTGTGCACACCCCAGAACACCCCGAGGCTCTGACTCACCTCTGGGTGCAAAGAGCTCACACGTGCTTCTGCCACCCGAGACATGGGCTTGGCCCAAAGCTCCCATCCCAAAGCTCCCACAGCATTGCATCACTCTGACAAGTGCGTGCAAGCCCTCTTGCTGGGTATGGATCACTGGACAGGCATTCCCAGGGAAGACTGCAGGGATATAAGAGACTTCAGGTGGGAAATATAAGGCACTGAGAGTGAACAGCAGTGCACACTGTGCCCTGAACTGCTACTGAACCACAGACTCAGTGAGCTGAGTAAGCACACACAGCCCCTGCTTATGGTGCCATTTCAGGGAATTTGGGGATTAGGGCACAGCTGACTCCAGCTGGTCTAAAACAGCACTGCCTCAGGACTGTGGGTCCTGCTACATCCCTTGCAGTGGCTCCAAGGACACTGCTCCAACTGACTCTTCCCCTCATGGAAAGCAAACAAGCCATGGCCACTGACAGTGTGATCTCTGCAGCTGCTGGGAGAAGTTTGGAACAGGCACACAAGAGGAAAATGGGAGGAGTGCCCCTGTTGGGACTCAAGCCAGTTGTGAAAACCTGACTCCAAACACTTAAAAAATAGCAAGAGTGCTAAAATATATCTTCTGGCAAGAATTAGGTCAGCTCGATGGCAATTCTAAGAACAAAACAGCCCTTCTGAGGACTTCAGGAACAAGGTAGCAAAGTTACGGAAATCAGCTCCAATTAGCCAAGAGGACAGACTAGGGACAAGGGGCCAAGCCAAGGAATAAACATAAAAATGCACATAAACTGAAGGCACGAGCAGTCAATCCATCAGGGGAGGGCTGCTGAAGCATAAATACAGGCTGTACTTCAGTGTGTAAACAGACACGTATACGTGAGTATTTAAGGGTGCTAGTGTGAACTAATGAGAACACCATAACATATAGCAGAGAAATATTATGCAGAACTAGTAAAGGATTTTAGAAAAAGAGTGAGTAGGATATCAAGAGATTGGAGAAATCAAGTGACAAATGATCTCATCTCTAGGCTGAGCATTACTGTTAATAGCCTTGCCTAAAGTTCCTTTCCACAGACATCCAAAAGCATCCTATGGAGGAGCGTAGGTCCTCCCACATCAGGTTCCTAAAACAGGACTTAAATTGACACAACAGTCCTAGCTACACTGAGAACATCACCCTTACATAAGGTCTCTCTGAGGTGTAAATTCAGCTTCAGATAAGGTTACACAGGTAACAAAAACAAACAGGCACAGCAGCAGCTCCCTCACATCATCTGCCCCTCATTCCTGCACTATCCCAGGCCATAACACAAACTGCCTTTTTGTAGCCACCCGGCTGTAAGCAAACACCAAAAAAGCATCTGAAAGAGGACACAGTTGATCTTTTTATAGAGATACAGTCTGTTACCTCACCAAAGCACACAGAAGAGGACACATAGGAGAAGGTTTCTGCAAACCTTGACAGGGACCTTCCCCATATTGGGGCCCAGCTGATGAGCCCAAGCTGTACCACAGCCTGGGAACAAGGGCCAGCAATGGGCTCTTCAGCAAGGGAATTCAAGAAGAAACCCGATGAACATTTTTCTATCAGGACTGGCAGCAAACAAGGACTCTGAAGAGCAGGACTCTCACATACTGCAAACCTCTGCCACACCTGATGGAAGAATTTTCCATCAGGCGTCACAGCAAACAGGGACTCAGGAGAGCGGGACTCATTCAGTGCAAAGCTCTGCCAAAGCATAAGGAAAGGAGAGAAAACAGATTGCTCTACTAAGGATAAATGACTCGGGGAAGAAAAGGGGCAGCAGTCCACATGCTATTGCAGAGGAGCTTCAAAAAGCAGATGGGGCTGGTGATGAGCTGGGTCTGTGTAACCACAGAGCAGGAAAACCTGCAGCAGAGACTGCTGGTGTGGGGCACCTGCTGTGTCACTGAGGCAGCCTGTGACAGCAGGGTTTGTTCCAAAACCCAGAAATCTGTGCTATATTTCACTGCATCATAACTTTGTACTCAATTTGAAATATTTTAATTGCCTTTTTGACAAAGCCATCCTCAATTATGAATGCTTGCTCAAGCAGAAAGCTGCCACACCTTGGCAGTTTGATGGTACACTCAGCTCCACAGGCCTTTTTATTTTCTTACTGGCACCTGAATTTCTAATGAACAGTGAATACCCCTCAGATCAAGGTGTGTGAGAAGCCTCAGTGCAGCAGGGGACTGTGCACAGGCAGCCAGGAGGCTTCCTGAGGCCAGTTAAAGGATATATCAATGCTACATTTTATGCTGCCACAGCATAACACAGCCTTTTTTTTTTTTTTTTTTAAAGCATGTTTCTGCATCAGCCTGCTGGAAAGCCACAGACAGATGAAGGCTCACACACACCTGCCATACACTGGGGCACCACAAACACAGTTTGAGTACCTGTGTGCCGCTCTCCTGGTGTCACTGGCCAGGGGGCTTGGAGAGGGACAGCTCCTCTCCTCCACCAAATCCTGGGAAACTGACTGGGGTTTTCTGTGATTTCAGCCACATCTTGAGGCTGGAACTGGGGGTGCCAGCATCACCCTGAACTGCTGGGCTGTGCACAAGAGGCACAGCTCAGGGCACTCCATGGTGTGGATGCTGACACTTCCCTCAGGCACCCACTCGCCATCTCCTGCTTCAGGGAGAATGAGCACACACAAAAAATGTGATCTGACTATTTGTTTAGCATCATTTGATAATAACATTAATTATTTCATCTCTGAGTTAATAAGCAGCAGCTGTAAATAGCCAGAGGCACCGAGTCAGCCTATCAGCTCATCTCATACAGTCATTTATTAATCTTAAAGGAACATCCCAAGCATTAAATGAATATTTCTAAATCTCTTGGTTTGTTGTGACTTTTTTAAAAGCAGTTCTCTATTTATAAGCAAGTAATGAGTGCATGAATATCAAGGCACACTAAAGCCTGACGGAGCTCCACTTCTCGATGCAGTATTAGCAGTGAACACAAGGGCAATGTTTCTATTTTTTCCAGCTAAGTCTTGTCCTCGCAAGCAATGACTCTGCGTTTTCAGCACGCAGGGCACAAATCCAAGTGTGATCTCATGCAACTGTCAAACCTCTTCTAACAGAAAAAAAGCCTGTGCCAAGAACAGGTAGAGAAATCATAAATAGCTCTCTTAGGAATTGGTTATACAAGTGAAATATTTCCAGAACACATTTTTCCTACTATTTTAAAGTTTTAAATGCACAGGGACAGCTCAATGGGCACCTGATCATCTCTTTAATGTGTCACCAGACAACACACATCTGTTCCACTGCTATGTATGAAACAGCCCGTTGCTGGTGCAAGCAGGACAATTTGCAAACATTCAGCTTCACAGATAAATAAGGTACAATCTCCACCACTAACTGCACAAGCAAACACCTGTCTAATCAGCCTTTTTAATCTATGGTGTAGTGGGGTTTTTATACTCATCTTTGGATCTTGCCTGTGCTGGTTTCACACCAAAAATACCCACGTCTGTTTCAGCACAGGTGCTTTCAGAGTAGGTGGCTTGAAGGGGGAACTGAAGCAGGTCCAAGGTTTTGCAAGGGTGAGGGGGCAGATGAGGGGCACAGAGCCCAACCCAACCTCTGCAGCTCCATTTCATCTTGTTCAGCTCCAACGGGATGAAGAAAAACCTCTATTTTGTCAGATTTGTCATTCCCCTGCTTACACCCACTGTCATGGAAGACAGGGCTTTGTTTACATGCAGCTGCCTTTCTGAAGGAAAACTTGAAGTTTCCACAATGGATTCATCCTGCTGTCTGCACGGATCGGTAAAATCTACCAATGTCCCCACTACAGCCCCCAGGAGCACACTCAGTAAGGATTTCAAATACTACCAGGGACATGGCACTTGAGCACCTACTTAAGTACTTGCCTGAATTATGGCTCAGGCTGCCACAAAATCTCAGAAGAACAGAAAACTGTTTGAGAGGAGGGACATGAAAACAGAGAGGTCATTTTTCTGAATATGGACTGACTGGTTGGAAGACAAAGCCCCATTTCACCAGGACACACCCGCATGAAAGCAGCTGCCTTCAGCTGCCTGGAGATTTCCAGCCTCAGCTCATCCATACACAACAACTCATCTTTCAGGTTGTGTGAGGAACCAGAAACCCCGAACACTAAAACCCAGTGATACAGAGGAGGCAGTTTAACAGCTGGAGTTGAGAAAGTCTCATGGAAATACAAAATTATTCTGTGCGAATTTAAAAGCTCTAATTTACCAAGAACATTTACACATACACAAGGATACAGCTCAGGTCCTGCACTGAAGTGTAACTCCACCACTCTGGGTGAGGTTCATACTACTTTTGTTGTCTCCAAGTCAGAAATGAGAGCCCAATGTCATTAACATTATGCTACCAACACTCTCAGGCTTTATGAAAATACAAAGAAACACTCGTACTCACTGTATTCTCCTGCATTAATGTTTAGGGTGGAATAACCATGTCCTGCTGCAACCTACACGCTCACTAAAATAAGTTTTGTCAGTTTATACTCACACAGACAAACTGCAGTCACGACAAAACACCAGAATGGAGTAACACTGAGAATTTTTGGAGGTAAAAAAAAATATACACAGCCCCAGCAAAACAGCTATCAAGAAAACCTGCGAGTTCTTTACATTTAATTTACGACATTTAGTCTAGACATGTAGTCTTGTCACCTTGGGAGTCATTAGGGTGTAACTACAGAGGTAACTGTAATACCTAGATAAGCTTCAAGAGAAAAAGCAGCTTGTTGCTCAGACTACAACTTCAGAAGCAGAAACATCATGACTCAATGACTATAAAACATTTTAGTTCATCTTTTCAGACTTTCTAGCTCACCCTTTGATCCCCGAATGGAGGCCTCTCCAAGAGGCAGTGGGTGCAGCAGAGTCACTTGGGAAGCAGATGGCGTTTAGTGCCACTCCTGCAAGTATACAGGACTAAGCTCACTTTGTCTCCTTGTGGTTGGCTGCAGTTAAGTGAAGTCAGGGAATGTGCTTCCCTGGGAACACCAAAAGATTTGCTGAACCAAATTCCTGTCTTTAAATGGGAATAAATACATCCTTTCTTACGGATGAATCTCCAGCACAGTAAAGACACAAGTAGAAATTACTGCAGCAAACAATTTTTTGTTCTTTCACTTGTTGTTTTTAATCACACAGCAGTTACAGAAATAAACTGATCCTTCTGGGAGACGGGAAACTCTGTGTTCTTCCTTGGGGGCAGAAAATGATTGGGCATGGCCTTCTCTGTGAACTCTGGCAAAAAGGAGTCCAGCGTTCATCAAATGAAGTCTGCTGAACACTATCAGCAAGTACCCTGCAGAGTAATATCAGACTAGAAATCAGGTCAAAGGAAATTTCTTAGCTATGCCGAAGCTTTATACTGAAATTAGCCTTGAAATAACTTACAGGCCTGGTTCTAATTTTTCTGTATCATTCCATGTAGTGCTGCACTCCTGGTGAGGTCTTCATTCATGTTGTGGAATGATTTACCCCAGTGAGAGAGGACAACATCCAGCAGCACATGAAAAGGTGCTTACCCCTTGGAGCTGCACATTCTGCAAATTTGGAGTTAAGTATTGTCTCTAACTACTATTATGAGTTCCCAAGACAAATTCACTGCAAGATGCTGAGCAGTCAGTCAGTGCTCCCTCCATCACTCAACACATGCCCTATTTTAGTATTTTCTTTTTTTCACTGTTGTTTTGCTTGGTTTCACTGATTATAGATGAGACGTTTTTCAGGAAAACCAAGTTGTTTGAATATCATATCTGCTAATAAACAAAATAAAAATAGAAGCGTTAGCCCAGAAAAACAAAGGCAGAAAGGGATATAGGATCTCCAAATAAATCAGGAGTGTAAACATCAGAGAAACAACTAAAGACCTATCTGGTAGAAGAATAACAGGTGCAAGTTTGCAATAAACAATCTAGAATTGTGAAATAAGCTTCTTCAGCCTTAGTTCTCAGTTGATCAAAAGAGGCTCCCTGTAGGGGTAACAGGGCAAAGCTTGACCAGTGTCTTTCAAAATCATCCACGGTCTGCAGAAAATAACTTTGCTGAGTATATGCAAAATTATCCATACATCCCCTTGTCCAGATACCAGAAAACAGTCCAATTCACACATTTGTTAGTACGTAATTTTCAAGACTGTACTGAAACCAGTTGTTATCCAAATTAATATAATCTCTGATGCAGTGTAAAAACTAGCAATAATGCTTCTCATGTTTAACTCAAAGCTAATTTAAATAAAATACAAAAGATAACGCTCATTAAATCCAAGCTTCATTTTGTTGAAGCCAAGTCAGCAAACACTGTCATGCCCACTTGGAAGTTAAGACAGTAACAAAACAAAAGCTTTAAATGTGAGAAAATGAATTTTTGGGCAAAACAATTTTCCATGAGAAATTCTGGTTTGATGGCAGGGAGGGTTTTGATAGCCCACTGGTGGAAGATACCTACAGTAGAGCACAAATATTCTTGGCCAGACCCTTTCTCCTGCAGCACAATCTACAGGCAGAAGCAGGAATGAAGGCAGGGCTGAACAAAAGACCTTTACAAAGTTTTTTTCTGCTGAACATATGCTAGCTGGAAGTTCCACTTGTGTTGCTTGAGTAGCACCAGGCAGCTGCACCACTAGTGAAGATTTGGCCCATGGCAAGCAAAATGTAAGGTCATCAATGAACAAGTGTACATGGCATTATTGCAGTCTGTGTCAATCTACAGGCATTTTATTGCTGGCAACCACTCTGCAATTAGAATTTAAAATAGTATTTGTCTTACTTTAGTTTGCTGTATTACTTAAGTCTTTTTAAGGCAGAAAGGGCACTAGCTACTGCTCTAATTTAAATAGTTATATTCTGTCCAGCTGAAATGCGTAACTGTATTCAAACTGAAACCTGGCCAGCATATCCTGTGAAATAATCCAAGGAAACTTAGTGGTCTCATTCAGAAAATGATTTCTACAGCTTTGCAGTGCCCCACAGCCCTGGCAATGTGGAATGCGACTGACAGGAAAGGGTGTCCTCTCTGCCTCAGCAGCCCCATCTCCTGTGGCTTTGAGGGTTTTTTTTTTGTAGGTCTCCAAGCCAGAAACTAAGCCTGACCCAACATAGTTAATGAGATGCAAAAAAGCTGTAAAGATTGTATTTACTGCTCGTGTTCAGTGTTCCTCGTTCTAAATTCAGAAAGCTGAACAGAAAGGTTCTGAGCAAGGGGGATTGAGCTATGTAGGAGCACAACATTACTCCACCAAGGAGAAGAAATGGTAATGTTGCATGAGTGGATGCATGAAGAAGCAGCCAAGATTTGCTTCTCAAATTTATTTTCTGAAACAGGGTTTTGTTCCTTCATTTGCCTTAAGTAAGACTGGTTTCAAGAAAAAGCCAGTGGCGACCTCTGAGAGATGCCAAACTAGAATAAAGAGAGACAACGTATAAAACAGGACAGTCAAATTGAGGCAGCCGGACTAGCTCCTGCTTTTGCACACTTATATATTTTCTTAAATCTAAACATTTTAGACAACAGGGAGGTTGTTTTATTAAAAGTCACAGACACTGGCAGTCCTCACATACATATGCACAAAGGTAATCAAACTCCCAACAGCAGTGACAAAGCTTGCCAAGCAACATTCAGACTTTGGAAAGCATCCACGGAGTCATAACTGCAAGGCTTGTGTGAAGAAAGAGGCAGAGCAGCACCCACGATGCAGATCAGTGATGTTACTGTGGTCAGTTGTGTCCCAAGGGACATCACAGTCTGCTGCACAATATGAGCAGGCTGTCAAAGTCTTCAGACACTCCTGCACTCACCAAGTCTATGCATGAACTGTTAGGTAACACTAATGAAGCTCCTTTAACAAGAAAAATAGCAAAGCAAAGCACTCAAGAATCTTTAAAGGTGGTTGCGGTAGACAAACTTAGATTCTTTCACCTTTTTTTTTTCTGGTTTTGGGGGTTTTTTTAAAACCTGAAAGATAACAGTTAAGAAATAAAGAATTAAGGGTTTGTCCACATCAGACATTTGTCCTGAAGCAGCAAAATCCCTTCAACTGAAATCAACACCCTTCTGAAGTTAAAAATGGCAACTTTAGACTGCATTCCATGCACAGACCATTCCCAAATGCACTCACTGCCCAAACCAGTATCAGACACTCATCCTGTGCATGCTTTGGTACACAGTAAGTCCAAGTATAGCCTTAATTTCAACATAGAAAAGCCCAAACTTCTCTAATACTTGGTAGTAACAGCACACATCTAACACCCAACACCTCTAGATTTTTCCACAGATGTCACTAAGTAAAATGTAATCTACAGGTGGCAAAGAGTGCTGATAAATCAAATCTCCACCAGGAAGTCAGTTCATTTCACTAATCTGACCAGAGGAAGAATAAGACGACCCATTTCAGACACTTGAATGGTATGAGCTGACCCACCAAGCACCAGAGCCACCATGGAGTGAATGAAGAAAACATGGCTTCATGTGGAAAACAGGAGGGAAAAGTGAAACAATTCCTTTTTGACAGCAGTGGAGATTAGATCAGACCTCCTTGTCCCAGAAACATCTACACACACAGCACTGAGCACAAGGCACACCACATTTTTGCCTGGTTTCATCCAGTGGTCTGCTGAACACAGAGACAGCTCTGAGCCTCTCCTCAGGCCTTGGCTGTGCTCATTCCTGAGCTGGGCCTGTTGAAGTCATTATTTTTAAGTGCTGGATCAGGATCCTGCCATCAAGTTAAATGAACACAGATGCTGCTTTCTCCACATGCAGAGGTGCATACAGCCCACCACAGGAGCACTGATGGGTTCTACCAGCCCTGGTGTGGTGAAGGCTCCAGGAGAGGAGTTTGTGGTGTCCTTATGCAGTGGCACTTTCTGCAGGGACTTGGAAAGTACCCTGCTCTCCCCAGAAAGGCTGCAGAAGTTCAAACCGCTCAAGTTGCTGATGCAGACAAACTCTCCTGTATCTAAAAAAAAGCCTTATGCTAACAAAAGGATGGGCAGATTTCCCTCAGCCTACAGTACACTTCACTGTTTGACTCATCACCCTGAGGTGGAAACACTTGCCTGATCCCTCAACACCAACAGCCTGTTTGGTACTATCTGTTATGTAGTTGTTACTACCATTTTCCCAGTTTTTGCTTTCCAGTAAAAACACCGCTGTGCCAGGAGGGCTGCTTGGAGGAGTCTCCATCTGTGTGATCTGACCGGAGCAAAGAACACGCTGACCCCAGGATATCATGTTCTGAGTCCTGTGCAGAAACTCCTGCTGGCACAAAGGCAGGATCCAATTCACTCCTTTAACAGGGGCAGTTGGTCATTTTTCAGCTGCAGCACATTGAGACATGAAATTCAGTGTTACAGCTAGAAGTTGGGAAGTCTGGCCTTCACCTGGCTGTAATCCAGTTAGTGACATCTGCATAAGATAGACCCCCTAAAAAAGGAGAGATAAAACACTCTCCTACCTCAGCCTAAAACTTCAGCTCTCTTCTCTTTCAGTTCATCAGCTCAGAGTAAATGACAGCTACATAAAGACACTTCAGGAGACGCTATATATAGGGTGAAGTGAACTTTCCCCCAGGAAGCTCTAGATCTAGGTCATCTTCCTTCTTCTGGGAGGCAGGAAAAACCAGGTTACTCATTGAACAAGAATACAGTTTCTAGAGGAAATAAAAGATTACTTGGAGCATGAAATTTTGTGTGGATAGTATTTTTTTATTTCCTAAAGGACTTTTAAAAGCAAAACTCACCATTAAACATTGTCTCTTTGAATACCTGACTCCATCCACTTTAAACTGAGAAACCCCCTATATTTACAGAAGGGATGAACATTCTTTGGTAAACTTACTTTCAGCAATTTAGCCACACAGTAAAGTAAACACAACTTCAGGTCTCAGAAGTTTCAGGCAGTTTATCTATATTCAGACATAATGTAAAATCCCTCCCTGCACCTCATTTGTGATTGGAATGATTATACACAAGCCAACACAGCTCCAGGAGAGCTAGCATACGAATCCACTCTGATGGATTAAATACCAGATTCCCACTTCCAATCGAGGGCAGTGGGAGAATAACCAAGCATCTCACTCAGGTCTGGGCCAAAGGCCACCATCCAACTCAGCCCAGCCACTGGGGTACCTGGCCAGCTCAGCCACTGCAGCAACATGAAGGTGCCATTAGCTGAAGAGGTAGGGGACCAGGGCAGGAAGAGTTTTCTCAGCTCAGGACAGACCTTAGTGCATCACTACCTATGCAGTGCTCCTCACCAGCTTCCAATCAGCAGATCCCTAAAAATGGTCAAGTAGAGTGTGGGCCTGTATTTCAGTTTAGTGACTACAGAGGGGATTTCATTAGCTCTTGTGAGCACAATCAAAACAGCCCACAGAGACGTGGAGAGCCAGAAACTGGGAGGTGAAAAAGCACTAACCAAGAAAAGAATTAACAGTTAATTTAAAGTTAAGTATTTTTGCTTGAATTTTAAAACTGATTCTCTTCCTTTCCAAGAAGAGTAATATACTTCCAAGGACACCATTCTCCACGGGACAATCCACAACTGCCTCAAGGTGTCCAAATATACAGATGCAACATTAAAGAACTCTGTGAAGCAGACACTAAAGCAGTGTCTTAGTCATATTTCATAAGCTAAACTGAAGATATATGGATGCAACTATTAATACAAATCATGATATTTAAACAGAAAACAATCAAGGGAAATCCCAAAACATGAGAAACTGGCAATGGCAATTAAGCAAGTACTACTACAGCACATAAAATATATAGATTTTAAAATATTAATTTTAGTGTCTTAACTAAATCTGAATTTAGAGCATTAGTTTGCTGAGCCTTTTATGTATTTTCAACTGAATAGAACAGTTCACTGCTTTTTGTTAAGCAACAGTACAGACCAAACCAGTTTAGCAGTTTGGTACGTCAGCAGTCAAGCAATGCTTGCACTCATTTGTTCAAAATCTGAGAGCAATCTCTTCTCTTTCTGAACTTTAAATAAAATTAATGTATTCAGGCAAAATAAATACTAGTCTTAATCTATATTGCAGAATTATATGATGTCTGAACTAAAGATTTTGACAACTGTGTTAATAAAATACTGTGATTAACGTTCAGTGCACGGAACAAGCTCTGTATCTGGCTTTAATTACAGTGATGAATAAAAGTCAGACTCAGGCATCGTCCCAGAGTATTCATGCATTATACTGTCCCATAGATACTGAAATAATGGAATCTGATGCACTTTGATCTCTTAGATAAGCCTCCCACAGCTCTGAAACAGAAAGGGCAAGAGCACCCAACCTCATCCAATTCTGCAATGTTCACACACTGAGTCGTAAGAGATTTGTATCCCCACTAGCAAGATACATCTTATGGGAATAAATACAGAGAAATATTGCTCCATTTCCTCCTGGCTAGAGCTTGTACATAAATCATCTGGAGAGCCACACAGAGTGAAAGTGGTGAGGACTACAGGGACACCTTACAGTCTACACAGAGCTATTTATACTTGGACAGTAGTTATGTTATAATACATTTGCGGGATATATTCTAGTCTGCTTTTTTCTTCTAAAGCAGTTTTGCCATGACACAAATTAGAAACTGGTGGCATGTGGTAGATATAGTGGTTTTAATTGTGGTTGCAAGATGGTCAATTCTTTGCTTTTGTCCAAACCAGCACATATTGACTCATTTTTTGCTTACAACTGGACAGTCAAGCAGCTTCATTAAATTTTATTAGTCATAAACCAGGCGTTTCCTTGATGTTTCTAGGACCTCTCTTAACAGTCCAAACTCTACTGGCACATGGGCTAGCCACAATCCCAAGCTCTGGGAAACTCAGCCCTATCAGCCAGTAAGACTTGTCTTTGACTGAGGATGAAGTTGTCCCTGCATGAGCTTTTGGCCTCGGAGTGCAGAGCACTACATGCAAGGACTGCTCTTGAACCTTGCCTCTAGAAATACAAATTGCTCCCTCTGAGCAAAAAGCAGATGAGGACACAGAGGCCACTCCAGTGTCCAAAAATACAACCAAGGGAAACAGGTTGCAGTAGTGCAAGGATAACAGTTTGCACATTCATCACTGCATGCTGGGGCTGAGGGAGGAACTTAATTTCCTGAGTCACAGTTTCTCTCATCCTTCCAACAGTTTCAGTCCTCCCCTGGGCACCTCAGCCCTACATCATCCCTCAACTAAACCAGTGGCTAAAAACAGAGGGAGGATGAGAAGGCTCAAAACTCAGTCCAGCCTTTGACAGAGGGTGTGTGTGTGCGTGCAAACGTGCACAGAGCATGCGTGAGCAGTGTGGTGGATCAGCAGAAATGCTCAGTGCAATAACCCAGCTGGTTGTGATTTGGCTGACGCAAGCGCGGTTAAAGGATGGCTCTTTTATCTCCCCTCCAGTTGCTGCACGCATCTGCTCTTTGTCCATGTCACCGTGTGTGGATCCTGGCCCAGCAGCTTTTATGCCACCGGCATTCTGACTTTCTTCTTCACTGATGAGAAACAGAGTGGTTGGCAGATTCCTATGGAGGGGCTAGTAAATAGAATAACCACTCTCTGTAACTGTTTGGTCTCTTGGAAATTGTTTCATTAGTTCATAGGAAAGTCACGGTTGATTTGCTTTAGTCCATGCCACAAATCATTATCTCTTCAAAACATAAAAGTGGTTTATTTTCCGTGGGTCAGAAACTGACTCCAGATGTCCAACCAGCAGCAGCTGATCACAGCACTGAACCCGAGGTACATACGGGAAACAGAAGAACTTCCTAAATGCATGGTGGTCCTAGATTTTAGGGAGGGTGGTGTTGCATGTTTGGGTTGGCTTGTCCAAAAGAATGCATGATCTTCCAGCACAGCAAAGATTCATCACCCTGATTAGGCAAGATTTCTTATTACCATCTCCACAGACTCTCCATTCCTACTAATCAAGCATCTGGAACACAGGCTGCCAAATAAATGCTGAACTATCAGATTCCAAAACAGATTTTAGGAGACTTATCTACTGCCTTAAACAGATCTTCTGATAAAGCTCCCTCTCCACATCATCAGGTTTGTCATAAATTTCTGCAGAGGTTCTTTTTGCAATAGAGGAACATTCTTTTATTAAAATCAAATTACCACTGAACACTTTACAAACTCGAATTAAATTACTAAGCATGCCTGCACTAAAGATAAACTTTATTACTCCTTCACTCCTCATTTTACAGTGAAGAAACTAAAGCACAGACCATTTAAGTGGTTTGCTAAAGTTACAAACAGAAGACATTAAATAAGGATGATGATAGCTTATCCTACGGCTGCTAGAGTGGGGTTTTTTCGGTGGATTTTGTTTTGTTTAGTCTTGGGGCAGGGAGATTTTTGGTTGAAGTGCAGCTTTACCCAGCAAGAAGTTACACAGCTCTAGCTCTGCTGAGACAGGTTGCTGCTATGGCTGTCCCCCAAGAGGCAGGCAGAACAAGACAGCACCTTCTACAAAAAACACATCCTACCTTCAGGGAGCAAGACACATCTTTGCTTCTGAGACCTTCATAATGTCAGGGCCAATTTTTCTTGTCGTCTAAATAGAGATGGAAGCTTGCTTTGCCTTTCAGAGTCAAGAGAACAGTGACTCTTCAGCTTTTTCCCCTGAAAAGGTTTTTTTCTTACTCAACCATGCCATCCCTAAAAACCTGCTCATTTTGTAATTCTTTGGTCTCTGAGGAACTGTTTCACTAGCTCATAGAAAAGTCATGGCTGATTTGCTTTAGTCTATTCCACAGACTATTACTTCTCCAAAATACAAATATGCATCTCTTTGTGCATATGGGGAGGCAGAAACA
The DNA here is from genome assembly GCA_013397075.1 of Rhabdornis inornatus. Classification (NCBI taxonomy): domain Eukaryota; kingdom Metazoa; phylum Chordata; class Aves; order Passeriformes; family Rhabdornithidae; genus Rhabdornis; species Rhabdornis inornatus. Next base: position 567,802 of record VWZS01010362.1, on the reverse strand, counting down.
AGGACTAGCAGAAAGACTGGAAGACACAAGTCTGCCACAAGCATGAGGTGTTATTTTTAGTTTCTTTGCCTTACATTCTGCAACCAGTTTGACTACAACCATTAACAGGGTCTGCAGAAGTGCTCATCAAGCTGAGCTTGCTTCCTCCCTTTGTGGAAGTGATGAACAGGGACAGACTATAGAGCATCTTGATCCAACTTATTTCTTGCAGAAATCCATGTGAAGCAGAAAGCAATACTCTGTTAAATGTGATTATAAACATATTCTTTTCAGAATTCCCCTTGGAAAATCTTCTGGACAGACTGGTTAGGAACAGATCCTTACCAACTGCCAACTCAACAACAGTGAATCTAGAAACCAGCTCTAATTTTATAAGAAAGGTGGTAACACAGAAGTCAAACACAGCATACTCTCCCCACTTCCTCCAGCCACGCCTAACACATTTTTAACCAACTGTAGTTTAAAATTTATTTTAAGAAGATAAAGCATTACAATATTCAACCAATATTAATTAAAATGTTAATTTAAACTGTTTATGGATGGGTATTTTCAAGATTGAAGTTACCTAACTCTGTGATACTATCTGGCATCCTTTACTTTCAGGTATGTCCTTCCTTTCTCTCTTCTCCCTCTGCCCCACCAGCTTTTTTCACCAGCAAAATGAAAGACAGCCCCCACCAGCCAGTGTGGCAGGCTATGCTGAAACCAATATGCATTGAGACAGGAAATACAGGCGCAGGTTTTTTCTGACTGTTGTCTACAAAGGAAGTTTAGACTCAGCACCCTCAAGAAACTTTTCACCTAGAACTGATTACCAGCAATACAATTCTCTAGATAACTTGCTAAATTCTTCAGCTGTGGAAGAATAAGAAGTGTTATGGCATATTGTTCACTAACCAAATAATCTTGAATGCTACTATAATGACATTCATAGTACATATATTTCATTACTGTATGGAAAATGAACTGTCTAGCCCTATATTGATATTAAAAAAAAAGGTTTATTGAATTGCACATACAAATAATTTACCAAAACTGCAGTATAAAACATAGAACACTTACAGCTTTTCTGAATGCAGGTCTAAATTGTATCATAACTATTTATCAGGAGCGACTTTATCACTTAATGCTTGGTCTTTCAATGCTAAAATGTTATTCCAGAAAATTACTAAAACTCTTCTTCATTTCTGGGAATGAATTACATAAGGTCACTCAAGCAATCTCATCCTTGAAGAGAAGCACCAAACATCACTGGCTACTCTACCATTTCTTATCCACACAGCAAACTCTCAACTTCAGCTCCTCCATCACTCTCCCACTTCACTGCAGCTGATCTTCACCTCAGGCACTGCTGCCAGCAGGCCCCAGCCAGCAACAAAAACAAAGGGTTTGAAGCCCTTTGAACTTTCCAGCAGACTAAGGAATTGTGGACTAGAGTGATATTTCAGCTCATATCCACAAATGCAATTGTAATTCATATACATCATCACCAAGATGTGGAAGACAAGTAGAAAAAAGGGCAAGACATGCATAGGCAACTTTTAAATACACTGCTTTCTCTCATATGAAAGTAACCCTACTAGCTGGTTTGCTTTTTTTCATGGATAGCTTTCTGTAGGTAACATTTTCCCATTGCATCTTTCTCCCTTTTATGCTGTTCCAACATAGATCAAGAGCTCCAGCTTTGCACAACTACTCCATGGTAGATTATAACCTGTTACACTACCACAGTCTTCCATCTTGTACAATACACACAGTCACAGATGATAAACCATTTCCTTTGGGGCCCAAGGGAATTTTTGTTCAGCTGTTTCTATAAATGGGTGCAACTCCTAGATCAGAATTCATTTGGCTAGAAATTTTTAATTATATTAATTACCACACCTTTGAAAAGACAGCATCAGAACACAGATGTAACATATTACTTAAGTCACGAGGAGAGCGTAACAAAGGCTGGGTTCCTCTCTTGAGCAAAAAACATCCAGCACTCCCATCCACAGGGCAAGGTTCACACAGAAATGCAGTGGACTCTTTCAAGAAGATTCTCTGACTGTTCAAACTGGGCACTTCTCCAGCCTCTCCAGGGCTGCAGGAGCACCTACTGTGCTGTGCTGCTCACTGGCCTATGGCACTGCCAGGACAGGCTGATGTGCCACCTCCCTGAAGTGGGAACAGCTGGAATGAAGCAGGACAAGCCAGAGGGATGAGGACAGGTACACTGTATACAGGTGACACTTGGTTCAGAGGAGGCCATTGCAGCAACCTCAGTTTTAAGAGAAGCCATGAGACATCCTAAATTACACTTTCAAAACCTGCTGTCCCCAACAGCTTTTGGAGGATTATGGGAGCACAGCATTGGCTTAAGCTCATGTTTGTGATCCCTCGTCTCATTTAGTTCCTACAGCCAAATCAAATGAGTATCCAGGCCAAAAGGTTTTAAATTAATCCCTCCAAATAATAATAATAAAAAAAAATCCACTAGATCCACTAAAACATTTTATCAGGGCCTGTAAGACAACACGAGATGGTACCAAGTACCAGAGGGTGCTCTGGAGCTCTTCTGGTAACAAGGCAAAATATTTTATTAGTCTATCTGCCACATCAACATACCAAACGAGCTTTTATGAGGTTACTATCAACACCAAGATCTTGTGCTTATTTCTCATGCTTTCAGCTAAGTAATTTAGCAAGTGTCATACATCTTTTTCAGAAGACTGCAGTGTATTTTGTCCACAGTAATACTTTTTAGAAACTTAGGGAGAAAATGTGTAAAGCATTTTGTACTTTACTGGGTAAAAACTCCAAAATTGAATAAAATGGCAAATTATTTCCTACAGCTATTAAGGAACTATTTAAGAACAAAAATGTGAGACAAGGATTAAGAAAAGGGATGCATCTGTTCTGCAAAATAAAGTCTTTGAGAAGAACTATTAGAAGTAAGAGAAACTGAAAAAAAAGCCAGTGAACTTGTACAGAAAAAAAGCAGAAGGCATATTGCCAACAGATGGTGAAGAAGTCATACACCAAAAAGGAAAACAAACTTGAAAGCATACTCAATTTTGAGGACTTGAGAAAAAAAAACAAAACAAAACCAAAGCTAACTCCTTCCTAATCACAGATTCCCTGGTTAAAAATGGAACTGCATGTTCTTAACACTTAGAAAAGCAGTTGTAATTCCTGGGTTCTAAAATGGAGGCATTAAAAATTAATGTCTGTCTATGAAAATGCTAGTCCACTCTTGAAATCACTTCCTTCCTCCCAGCCATGAAAACACACTCTTTTTTGGGTGTGTTTTCATTATTTCTCATGTTAGTGGTTAAGCTCAATGCACTGGAAAATATCTGATGCTTTAATGGGCCACTTTCTCATTAATTCAGATACCTGTTTAAAAAGATGCTTCCTCTCTGAGCCTTTCTGCAGCAGCTGAATCAGGTATTGCCCCAGGAACCAAGAGACAGGTATATGCAGAGCCTCTCAATGGAAGTTATTCCCCATTATTGTGTCCATATTGTCAATCCAATTCTCAGCCTCACTTTTGGAAGTAGAAATTTCACACAGCCAGTTTAATAGCACCCACTGACCAAAGGAATTTGCCATGCTATACTGCAATTTTTACTGGGGGTACATTTTGCAGTTGGAAATAAATAGGTAAATACAAGTTATGGCATAACAAGAGTCCCACACGAATGCCCATGGCACAATGCTGTCAGAACATGAAAAGGTACTTTAAATGTCAAAATAATACAGAAGTCATCTTCTACAACTGTGTATCTTCCCCCAACAAACCTCCTTTCCTCAGTTTGCATACCTTGCAAGAGCTATTCAGGAAGTTGACACACTGTTGCTGCAAACCCAAGAGCAACAGACACATCAGATTTTACTCTCTTCTAAAATATGTCCACTTGCAGCTGAAATTTCAGCAGTTGGCTGTAGAACTGTTCACCTTCCAGTTTCTCGAGGCAAGTTGCCACAAGTGAGTTTTCAAACTTGTTTTATCCCCTTCCATGCTTTCACTCCTAACGTCTACACGTAATACACTAACTCTGGTTAAGACATTGAAAGAAGTAATTACCAGGAACAACGGCACAACTTTCTCATTTGTAACACTGACTCTGAGCTGCCACTTGAAAGTTAAAATGAGTGACTTATTTATAGCAGAAAAGTAATAACGGAGCATCAGCAATTGTTCATACTTAGATACACAAAACTGTGTATCTTGTAAACATTAACTAATTTAAAACTATAAATCCCCTCAACCTCAAAGCGCACAAAATGCTGCATAATATTGCAGCTAAGGCCTATTTTTTTTTTTAAAGTCACAAACCACTGTGGTTCAAAATCTGCGGAAAGAGTAGCTTTGATTTTGACTATGAGACACTAAAGGCTACCCTAAGGTGAAGCTTTAGGAACTGCCAGGATCAGTGAAGGAGCTTTCAGGACAGACAGTGATGTTCCACACAGCCAAGTGCCTGTGGGCAATCACCTGATGCTGCACAGCTCTCTTCAGCTGAGGGAAGGTTTGCTATGAATACACTTACTCGATAATAGACACCTGTGGGTTCGTTTATTTTACTGTCTGCCGTGTTCTCAGTCAACCATCCACACTTACAGACAAGTTCTTCATCCCAAAAAAATTTTGAAACTCTCTGACAATAGAGGAAGAGTCATTATCTAACCAACATCCACACTAGAAGGCCTGCATAAGGCATATACCTGGTTGGTGACTCTTGCAAGAGCTAACAGGTAGTTTTCAAAGGGAAGAACAAGGAAAAAAACGTGTCCACAAGTCTTCCTGGAATCACAGATATAAATGCAATAAATCACACAGTCAAACTTTCTATGCTGATTTGACAAAAATACAATGCATTTCTAAAGCCCACGGAGCATTCAGGCTTAATTTAGAACAACATGACCTTTAAAAAACTTGATCTGTCACCAAGCACTTTCTATTTACTGGACATCAGCAGACATAGTTCAGAAATCAGAAAAAACAATTCCTCACATCACGGAATTTATTGTGACATTCAGCTTTCGCACCCAAACAAAACAATCAGGCACACGCTGCCAAGAACCATCAGTGCAGCTTCAGGGCACCAGCAAGGGCTGCTACGTGTAAGGCTTCTCTTCAACACTTGCGGGGCTCCTACCAGGGTGGAATTCTTGAACTTGCTAAAGCATTTGTAGATTACACGCCTGTCCGGTTAAATACTTCCTGCAATTTTGCTAATTACACATCAGGGTCTGCAATTAGGGAACGACTCCCATCCTAGAAAACATACAGCTCTCAAGTCACGCCCCCCCCCAGGATGTGTGTCTCGACTGCCGCTTCTACAGATTCCTCAGGAATGTATACTATTATCCCAGATAGGAAAATTCTTTCAAAACTGGAATAGAATGTGCAGTTCTACCGCTGGATGGTTTTCCTTTTCATTTTTCAGTGCTGTAGACCGCTTGTTTAGGTCAATACACCTTTCTCTAGGTGGGGGTGGAGATCTCCAGGAGCAGACAAGTGCAACCCCAAGTTCAGGCTCCCTTTCCGTGCCCATCCCTTCCAGAGGCAGCCAAGCGCAGGCTTTCACACCAACGCCATCCCCCTCCACATCGGCCTCATCCTCCCCTGTCAGCAAAGCCATCAAAGCAAATACGCGGCCTTTTCCTTCTTTCCCCCTGATTCGTCATCAAGACGCAAATTAACAGATTCTCTCAGAGACAGCGAAAAAAAAAAGACCCCACCGAACAATGGGAAACACTTCCCCGCCGGTGCCCACAGGACGGAGGGAAACAGGATCCCCTGCGCTGGGGGAGGTTACTTAGTGGGGATCAGATGCTACTAAAAATACGGGAGCGGTGCGAGCGGGCCCGGACAAAGCCCGGGCAGGGCTCGCGGTCCCCGTCCCGGAGCGTCCCCGCGCCAGACGGTGATGTCACCGCCGGCGGCAACAAAGGACGCGGCACCGGCCAGGCGGCCCCTGCCCTCCGCCCCGCTGGCGGCACCGCGCCTGCCGCCCGCCCGGAGCGCCGGCACCGGCCGAGACAAAGCGGCTTCCCCCGCGCTACGTGCGGGCGGAAAGGGAGAGGTTCGGGCCGCCCAGCGCCGGAGCGCCGGCGGGGAGGCGGTGGCCNGCCCCCAGCCCCGCTGCCGCCCCCTCCCCTACCTGATATGGCGGCGGCGGCTCCTGATCCGGCTCAGCTCCGTCTCCGTAGCTAGCTCTGTCCGACTGGGACTCGTGGAGCAGCGAGATGTCATCCGAGGTGGGGGACTTGAGGCAGTTCCCCATCTTCCCGGGGGGAGCGCGGCCCCCCCTCCGCCTCCTCCCGCTCCGGCGGCGGATCCGCGCCCTCAGCCTCCCCGCCGCAGCGCACAGCCCGCAGCCGCCCCACCGGGGAGGCTCATGCCAGCCCCGGCCCTAAGCGGCTTAGCAGCAGCAGCCCGGCCGCCTCCCGCTCCGCTCCGCAGCCGCCCCGACCCCCGAGCCGGGGGGGCGGCAGGACGGGCCTCCCACCCCCCGTGGGGCAGCGGGCTCCGGTGGGTCCTCCCGCCCCGCGGCTGCCCGGTGCGGTTCTGCTTCCCGGTCACCAGCTCCCTGCGCACTGGGCTTTGTCGCACGGGCCGCCCTGGCTCCTCCTCTCACCCCTCCCCGCCGGGCCCGGGGAGCAGCCGCGGGGCCCCGCTGGGCTCCGCGCCCCCCGGCCCCGCCGCGGGGACAGCCCTGCCCGCCCCCAGCGGAACGAGGCGGGACAGGACAGGCTGGGGGACCCAGCCGCCTGCCGGGCTCCCCCGGCCCCAAAATGGTGGGAGCCGCTTGGCTCCGCCCCCGAGCGCGGTGTTTGTTTGTGTTCCGGGCATGGCGGAGCCAGCGGCTGCTCGGGCCCGGCGGGGCGGGACGGGACGGGACGGGACGGGACGGGACGGGACGGGACGGGACGGGACAGGACAGGACAGGACAGGACAGGACAGGACAGGACAGGACAGGGCGGCAGCGGGGACCCCCGCAGCACCCGGCTCGCCCCGGCTGAGGGAGCATGTGCGAGGCCCAGGGGCCTTCCCGAGGGTTCCCCCGCGGACGGGTCCCCAGGCAGGGGAGGGGGTTCCCTGTGCTGGTCTCTGGCATGACCCGAGAGGCACGGTCAGTGTAGGCACAGGGCGGTGAGCCCCAGAGTGGGGCAAAATCAGCAACAGGCACTTGGCTTTTGCGTTTCTAAAGGTTTTTTATGCGATGAGCAGGTGCTCTAATAAGCCATGTATTTAGCTCCTTTTTTTTTCCTTCATAAACTTATATTCATACTTGGATATAAGTATAGGTAAGTACTGATAAATGCGAATCTGAGGGCAGTGAATGCCCCTGTGTCACTGTGGCAGTGTGCCAGCGCTGAACCACACAGAGGGGAATATACGATGGTCCTATTAGTGTTCTTTGGCTCCTCAAAATGCATGCTTGGCCTTCAGATTCACACCATGGAAAATACTTTAAAATCCAATTTTTAAGGTGAAGGTTTTTTTACAGTGAAGCAACTGTGGTGCAGATGAGAGCGGCTGCAAAGTCCAGTCTGTAAAGCAGTACAGCATGGCTGCTGCTTATCACCAAGTTCTCTGCTGATACAGCTTTGCAGCAGAGCTCCCATATTGGGTCAGACTATCTCCAGACCTGTTCACAGTGACGTGTTTGGCTGCACAACCTTTGCTGGTGGACCTCAGTCTGGGATCAGACATTTTGCTGATTATCTGTATGAGTTCATTCTTGGAGATTTCATTTTATTACTGTGTAGGGTGGTTTGTTTTGCTGCTTATCAGTGGGTAAGTTAAACAACCCTGGTGTAAAGCCTGTTATTGCTGCCATTTATGGCGTTCTAACACAGTTTCAGGCTTTTCAAGGAAACCGAAACTAAAAATGGGGCAGGATTGTGAGTGTTGCTCAAGACAGAGAGGCTTTGCAATGGTGCATTGTAAATAATGACTGCTGTACATGGCTTGCTCATTTGGGTGTTTATCCTATGAGTCTGTTGCCTTGCTTTAATAGAATTAGGCAAGCAGTTGTTGGAGGAGATCCAGTGAGCCACTGCCTCACCCAGTCATGATTTCAAGGTTAAGGCAATGTCAGAGCTGTCTGCTGTGAGAACCTGGTGATGAAACTCCAGCCTTGTCACTGGTATTTTCAGTTGTGCAGTGGCACCATTGGGAGTGAGATTAAGGGCAACTAGAAAGACTTACTTATTCAGCTGGGAACTCATGTTTTGTTTTCTCTGTGAGGTTCGGGCCTGGGTCGTTGATGTAGTTCAGTGAAAACCACAGGTCCCACTGTGCCTTGGTGTGAGGCTGTGATCACACATGTGATCCTCTACAGTGAGGAGGTCCTATGGAAATCTGTGGTGCCTCCTTGGTGGCTGACATGCCAAATTAGCCTTTCTTCAGAAACCAGAATGCAAACTGGTCTCATCCTGATATGCCGTCAGGGCATAGGTGGGATTTCCTGTGTATCTCATGGTATCAATGTTGCATTTATTTACCTTGAGGCAGATATCTGGAAGGAATAGCTGCTATGCCCAGTTAAAACTTTCCCCTTAGTAGGTACAGGACGTTCCAAATCTGGGCTTGTTTTAAAAAATGCAGACTTGTCAAGTGCCGGAAGAGATCTGCTTTTCATGGTGCACTCACAGAGACCAAAGAGGAAGCAGAGGTTCATGTCTGGCCTTGCAACAAGACAGACTGCACCTGTGAGAGCTCTGAAGGGGGAAGAGCTACTGCCAGTCATGCCTGGGTTCTTTGAAATAGGGGTGGTTGAAGGCACTGCTTTTCCTGGCCATTCACTCCGATTGTTTCAGATAGGTCATTAATAATGGCTTTGCACCACTGGCTCAAAAGTTGTGCAAAGGTCCAGGAGATGGAAAATGGAAAATTGTTATGTTCGCAAATGTCTTTTAATATCCCTGTGTATGCTGAGGTGTAGCTGTGAACCTACTTCTTTTGCTGCCACACTTTTTGCAGGTTGGGAACAAAGAAGCAGAGGAATGGGTCCTCAGAGGGTGTGATTTATGAGTGTGGTTTCTTTAGATTTATAGTATGTTTTAGCAGAACCATAGGGCAGTTTAACTGAGTACTTCAGTTCTCTCTGGCTTTTACTTCCTCTACTTAGTTTGGGGAACAAGTAATAGAAGGGTTTTCTAGAGCCTTAAAAGACTGCTATAAAGGAAGAAAGATTCATGTAGTGGTTTAGAGCTGCACAGATACTACAGATGGAAAAGATAATGCAAATACAAAAATTAGTGTCAGACTAATGTCAATACAGAATTGGCAACGTAAGTCAATGAAACTTTTTCTCACTTGTAGACATTTAAACAGTTGGCTGTAATCTGTTGTCAGAATGGAAATGGGGATGTTCTGAAGTTTGCCAGTGTACAGAATTCATGTTCTGGTACACCTCAATACAACAATATCATACATGGATCTGTCTTCACTGGCTTCTGGCAGCTAGCATCTTCTGAGTGAAATCAGTCTCTCAAAACAGAATGGAAATTCAAGAAAAAGAGTGTTAAACTATGCAGACAAAGTTTATGTCTTATTTTGCAGGCTTTTGATGTGAGGGGAGGCGAGTGACATATTGATGTATTCTTACGGCTCGTACGAGGTAGCCAGAGATGATAAACTTCTTTACTGAAAAAATCTGTTTCCTTTTGAGTTAAAAATCTAAAATCCACTGGGGACATAAAAAGTCCTTCTTGTTAAGAGTTCCTCTGCAAAATTGATGTCATGAATTGCCTAATTTTTGGATGAAGGACCCTTTGATAACACCATTTTACGTGATCCATGCTCATGTTATTGTTGGACAACATTTTGGATATGTTTAATATGTCATGCTTAACAAAAGTTTTTGAAAGACCTTTTCTTCTCCTCACTATGGAAAAGTTTTTTCACTTCCCTTTCTTCCATCAGGCTTGTTTTCCCAGCACTTATCATCTCTCATTATGTCTTATCTTTCTTCTGGATAAGGTTGTTTTCTCAATTCCTGCACAGAAGCCCAGTTGACTTCTGAGTGCAATCTTTCTGTGCCATGGTACCCAGAAGTTCAGCGATAACTTTGTTTGCTTGGGTAATGTTGGTGAATAGAACACAATGCAATTTTAAAACATTTTTCTGGAAGAAAAAAAAAAAAAAAAGACTTTGTATACCTCTGGAGAATGGAAGTAAATTACATTCTTCTATTATGTATGTGAATCTGATTACAGGAATGGTGGAATTAATTTATCTGGTTATAAAGAGCATGGCATCTTCTAAAATGCACATGATTATTTTTAGTTTTGTTGATTTTAGCTGAACCATAGACATTTCTCAGTGTATATTACAACTGTATATTGCTTTCTGAGACAGAGTGAATGCAGCACTAGAAAGCAATTATGGAACTAATATATTTCCCTGAAATGTACTTTGTGATGCAGGATTTTACTCATGTTTCTAAAAATTGCTTAAACTTCTGCCTAAATAATCCTGGTATCACAAATAGGCCACTTATATCAATTTATCCCAAAGATATCATCTTGGTAAGGAGAAGTATTCCATTACTGGCAAGAATAACTTGCCTTCCATAATATCACTTTTCCCCAGGTCCAAAATGTGTTTTTCAGCGAGGAGTGTAATGCCTGCCTATTCTGTGCACTGGGACACCTGCACTGTGAGCCACAAAGAACAGAAAGAACATGTATTTTGGCACTAAAACACCCAAGCAACAAAGCAGACAGTCATCATACAAAAGTAACCTCTTCAAACAAACCCTCTGTCACCCAGCTTCCTGGTGAATTTTGTGTAGGAATCAATTTTCCTTCTTCTCCTTATACCACATGTTGCCACCGTCTCAACTTCAAGGGTGATCAGAGACCTATAAAATGTGATCTAAGGGGAAAGATTAAAAGAATTGGAGTTGTTTAGTCTGAAGAAAAGGAAGATGTTGGGAAAAATGGTAATGATCTTTCAAAATATAAAATATTTCTCAGAGAGAAGGAATAAGTTTTTCTTTGTGTTCAGTGGGTCTAGGGCAAGAGGTGATGGAGATTTAAAGTAGATACTAGAAAATTATTTCAAACTGCAGATGTAGTTTGGCACTGAAAATTATTATCTGGGAATCTCATTTGCTGAAGGCTTTGAAAGGCAGATTGGGTCACGTGTCTCAGGAATGGTTTTAGTTGAAGTAGATTATATGGAGATAACCCCAAAAGGTTTCTGACTGGTTTGTGGGGTTTTGTTTCACTCAGGTGATTTACAGCAGATGCTTTGCTGTTGTGTTATTTTGATTCTCACTCTTCCTTATATCCTCAGAAAATGCCAGGAAGAAAAGATGTCAGTAGCTAAAAATTTGGTAAGTTAGAATGGGTGGGGATGTTCCCAATAGCAGAATGCTAAGAAATCACAGTTTCTGCAGGAAAGCTGGTGTGTTTGAGCAGAGTGTGACATGCTGACATGTCCTTCTGACAGGCTTTGGGACAAAATATTGGGCTGGCTTTCAACAAGTGGTGGTTAGTCAATACACAGAAATCTGAGTTTTAAATTTTAATTTTAAATTTTAATTGAAGCTTCACTTTTTGCTGTGTTCAAGTATTTCCTGAATTTGCAAGGAGTGAACTCGATCCGCAGTTCACCAATAGCCAGTTTGTTAGACTTTTTGTTCCTCCAGTTCTCTGCAACAATAAGGTAGTATCCAAAATGCTTGTAATTTTTTGAAACAGAGTTGAGGAATTGTTTGTTCCAGTTAAATATGCATTCTGCTGCAAAATTTAAAACACCTTTTGTTCACCTTCTCCATAGTCTTCCTGTTTTCTGATTTTCACCATTCTTCCTGTAGCCTAAAATCTCTGTTTTTTTCCTGTAGGTAACTGTAGGTCTTCTGCAATAACAGAGTGATTCTGCAATAACAGAGTGATAAAATGACGCTTGAATAGATTCATGAGAATCTAGGGAGTGTGACCTGTCAGACAACTCTGCCCAAGTCCAAGATCACCTCTGGCTTTGTATTCCTTGAGAGAAAACTGTTGAAACTGTTTCTGGATACTAAATGATGGCTGCAGGTACTGTGTTCTAATCCCTTGTTGCTTCAGAAAATTTCCTATGATTGCTGTAAGTCAAACTCTTTATTATGTGTTCTGTTTGTATTGTTAAAGCAATTTTAGATATCTGAAAACTTACAATGTTTTGTTTCCGTTTTTCCTTGTGGATCATGACTCTTAAATCTCTGAGATGTTTCACTGTCCTGCAGCCTCCTTCTTTGATCCACTTTTCCAGTAAGCATGGCACCCCAAGCTGCACAGAGTGATCCAGTTAAAATCTCAGTGTTTAATAAGGAGAAAATTATTTAGTGTGTGCAAAAATGCCATTGATCAAGTTTAGTGTCCTTCCTTTTCCCTAACACATCGTTTCCTGTAGTTGTAGCTCCTGTCACTCCCTATCCTTCTCCATGTAATTCCTGCCTACTCAGATTTTCTTATTTTATGCTTCTCCAGGTGATTATTTTGAAGGGTACTATTTTGCACTTCCTGTTGAAACTCTGGTCTGTGACAGCTTAGCTGGCTGAATTGCAGCAGACAAGTTACTGGAGACTGAACAGAAGGAATGTGAGAAGGAACCATTGAAGATTTTGTACTAAAAGTATGAGGTGGTTGTGAATGGCTGCCCTTGGGAAATTCAGTTTATCCTCTGGCCAGAAATGTTTCTTCTTAACGTTTAGTTTTACTTTTTGATTAGTCTGTGTTTGTACAGGCTGGAAATTTGTATCAGTATTTGCTTTTGCATGGTCAAACACTCCCATGTTTCCTGAAAAAAAAATTATAGAAAACAAGTGTATCATGCAGAAAACAGAAATTATGATAAATTAAGCCTCTAACAGTATGAAAAGGAATACAAGAAGGTAATTGTACTATTCATGAGTCTGTTCTGATTTTGGTTGCGTGGAGATTCCTATAAGACATGAAAATCCTGCTTGTTTACTTACATGACAAAAGAGGAAAGAGGCTTTTTTTTTTAGGAGAACATACTGTTAAAACAAACACCACAGTGAAACAGGACAGCTAAAGGTACTTTAAGTCTATTTTTTTTTAATGTTTCAAAATTTTTGTGTCTAAGAATAAATTATTTTTCTTTTCATTTACTGTGAAGTGCATGCCTACAGTTAGTTTTTGTAACAGCAAACTGTTCCCTCTTTCAGTTAAGTTTACAAAAATTGCACACTCTGTGGAGCTACTTTAACTTTTATTTGGAGGTGTTATCATCTTAGCAGTGGACTTGCACACCACTTCAGAAATTCTCAAGGCTGCATATTGACTTAGAAAATGTCTCAAAAACCACAGGCACTTCATTTGGTGTTTTGGTCTGTGTGCTGTTCCACAAACACTCATTTAGACATAGGGGACTGCACAGAATCTCTGCAAGACACAGGGTGATTGCAATGGTGCATTTTGCCTCTGGCTTACAAGCTGTACACCAGCACAGTGCAAGGGTTAAGGACAAGATAAAATCACTTGCTGCTGCTTCGATTTCCTGAGGACTTGTTGTTTTTACATGAGAAATGAGGAATGCAGCGAGGACCATTCCTGTGCCAAAATTTCGAAGTATATTCCTGTCAACTGTGGTGCCATTCATAGGTTTGTACATCAGAATGTTAAATTTGGATATAAAGATCTCTGTTGTAGAAGCCCCATCTTGTGGACAACCAATCAATGACTACTTCAGCAGAACTGAAATTTGAAATACTTAGAAAATCTAAAGATATTTTGGTAGTTTTTTCAACAAACTGGAGAGTTTTCATATTTCTGGGCAATATGGGAACTTCATTCATGTGATGAAAACAGCATGTGCTTTTCAAAAACTTTTTCCACAGGAAGAAATGGTGAATTGCAGAGAGGTATTAACACTGAGGAAAACAAGGAAATAAGGATGGTGCCCTCAGAACCCTGTTTTAAGTCCAAATCAGCTAAAACATGGGCCTGAATCCTCCCTTGAATTCCCAAAATAGTGTCCTGTAGCACTTGGATAGTACAAATGGGTCTTTAAGTGGCAAAATCATATAAGGGCAGAAGGATATCCTTTAAAAAAATTATCAAGAGAGAAAGAATAGCAAAGTATGCGTGAAAACTGAATCTGGAAACTTTGGAAATATCCTTAAGGAGATTGTTTGAGCACAAAGTAATGGAAGAGGTCAAGCAACTCCAGGCTCAATGTGTCAACACAGTAGGAAGAGTGTTAGGAAGGTAAAAAGAGTGTGAAAAACAAGCCTGTGATAAAAGTTATTTTCAGGTTTCAATATGACATTGGTAGGATATATTAGATACATTCTATTAAATAGAGTAATATGTACATATAATTAGAATGTGTTTTTGTTGCTCTGAAGAAACTGGGCTGCTCTATGATAGTTTTCTGTTTCTTCCATATGAAGAAAGTAGAAACTTAATGATAGTTTTCCATGTAGTAGTTGAGGCTGTTATGAAAGAGCTAGAAAATGTGGCGACATCTAGGGAAAGGTTGGCAGAAGTGCCTCGCAATGGAATCTGGAGCCACTTCTTTTTCTGTGAAGGTGGTGTATCCAGGGAAAGTTTTGTTGGAGTGGCTTATTTGGAAGGGATGCCAAGAGTAGAGAAGAGTCTGGCATGTGGACAGGGTGCCATTGCAGCCCGTTTGGTGAGAGGAGGACAGAGTTTGCTATTCCTACACGTGGATGTCTAACTGAGCAAGGGGATTAACAGAAGCAAAAGTTCAGGATCTGGACTTTGCAGGGCCAGGAAATAATTTCTTAGTCCTTACCAATAGTAGTCTGGATGAATCTTCGCTTTTCAGACATACCAGCTGCAATACATTTTACTATTTAAAATTACCTTTAAAAGTGAGTGTACATCTGCCACTTTATAATTTAAGTTTAAAAGAACTGTTTCTTTTATCTTGAATTGAAATAATTAGATTTGCATCATTCTGTAGTCTGGGAATTTCATAAACAGTTCATTTGTAACACATAGATCTGAAAAAGTCACCTTTCTTAATAAGCTAACAGATACAACTATAAATGCACATTATCAGTATATTACTAAAAATTCACAGAAATATCTGGGTCCTTTTGCTTCTTCTATGCTTTTGGAATAGAATTCTACATTTTTGATAAATGGCATCTTTGATGAATAGTCTGAGCCAGTGCAAAACCTTTGAGTAAAATGTATATTCCAAATTTTTACCTCAGTCTTCTCCTTAAAGAAGAGGATATTAAAACTTTAGCAATATACAGGACTACAATTTTTACCTGAAAGCAAATTGTTCTGGAACCAGCATGTGCAATCAAAATCAAAATCTTTCTTAGTGTGAAGTGACACCACGAAAGGATCTTTGCAGCTGCTTTCTGTGGAAGTTGTTTCTTCCTGAGGAGACAGGGAACAGCAGATGCTGGTTCACCCCTCAAGGGAAGAGCAGATGAAGTAGGAACAGCTACTTAGAATTCCCTGCACTTAAATAATAAAGCATGAACAGTTCAGCAAGAGGAGTACAGACAGATAATAGTATGGTGTGAAATCTAGAGGAGCTGTAGCCTAGGAAAAGAAAATGAAGATGTAAAGCTTGTCATAAAAGGGTGTTAGAAAGCAAGGATTTATTCCAGTGGTGTCGAGGGAGGGAATAAAGGCTCAATCCCTGCTCTACCAGGTGAGTTCATTGTAATACAGAGGACAGCTCTTGGTATAAAGGACAGACTCTTGCCTTATTCTGAGCAGAAGGGTCTAGAAGAAGTCATTATTGGTAAAAGCAATGTCTCTGAAGGAGTAGAAGAAAAGGGCATAATTCAGTGATACTTCTTGGATTGGATTGTATTATAAATTACAGGTGGTTGTTTATGCCCATATGAGAAGGAAGGGAACTGATTACATCAAGAAGAGCAATTTGTTGTACCTTCCCTGCTTAGCTACAATAAAATGTTCAGTTGCAGAGGGTTTTAGCATTGCTAAAAGTTGCAGAGCAGTATTTATCTCTCATACTAAGAGATTTTTTCAAGAAAATACAGCAGAACTGGAAACTCAAAGTTTAAGTGTAAACCTGCAGTAATGCACTGTCAGAATGGTGTAGGTGTATAAAATTGATTTCAAAGGGAATGAAGAGGTGTGACTTGTGAATTGCTACTTTTTAAAGATAAAAAATTAGTTCACATGTAGGTCATGTTAAAAGAATAAGGTAACTTTTCATCCTTATCTCTTTATTATGCACATTTTTATAGATGTTTTCTTTGGTTGCCTGTAGCCTTTCTGCTATTTTAAATATTGTCAAAGTTTTATTGAGATAAAAATGTTAAAAGATGTAATAATACTGATATATCAAGTGATTTAGCATTAAAAATGACAGATTTTCAGTGGTTATATGAAAACAAGGCTTGATGTGTTATATCAATACAAAAACTAAATCTATGCAGTTGAACCTTGAGCACTTGTCTTGATAATGTATAAAAGTGTTCTTTTAAAGCTGTGTCTGTCTTGTGTCCATTCCTCTTCCAGCCCAGTCCCTTTGTGCAGACCTGTGGTGGTGCCACATTGCTGTGATCCCATTGCAGCAGTCACTACCATAGAATCCGCTTCCCCATGGATGGATCCTGGTCCCTGTGCCATATCAGCCAGGTGAGGAGAAGGACAGGCCCCTGCCATCACCAAGGATAACCCAAATCTCTCCTGAGCCTCGTCCAAAAAGGTTCAGTAATTTACAGTTCCTTATGGCAAGACACTTCTATTGTCGTGAACATTTTCAAATGTTATCAGACAATAATTGCTATCACAACTTTGAATTCTGTGTTTCTGTTTCAAATTTTCCTCAGTTCAATCAGAACCAAAAGTTAATGCCCGTTGGCTAATTTCCAGTGCATGCCTCCACAGAACAACTGCTGCCTTTAACTGGTGGAGAGATCAAGGCTTGAACTGACAAAAGACATCTGTATTTTGGAAAACAAATTAATGTTTATGTTTTAATTTATAAGTTCCTGGCTCTTTTATGGTTCCTGTTTTTCAAGTAATGTCTCTTTGGATCTCCAGCTGATGGAGAGTCAAAATGGAAAAGGCCCATGAGAGAATTATCACAATAGAACATCTGGTCTGCATTGGGAAAAGCTGAGAGAGATATTCAACATCTCTGAGACTGAGGCAGCCATGAGGCAGTTTGAAAGTCAGTCCATGAAAAATTGTGCAGGTTGTGGCCACCTGGGCCAATCTAGTGTTGTTTTGGGAAGAGCTACTCTGCTCATGAGCATCTGAATTTTAATCTCCCTTGAGCATGGGTATGTGAGAGCTGGGAGTGGTATGAAAGGTGTTTGCTTTCCATAATGTTAATCTGAGTCTCAGCATTGTCCTAATTACATTGTGGGTTTTTGCCAGTCTCACAGATTACTTTTGAACATGTAGGCTGGAGTCAAAAGGCTTTCCCAGGGCTTTTGGCATAGCTTTACAGGAAAGTGGATGGAAGGGACTTAGTATATTTTTGGAAGAATATTTTGCATCCTGCTTTAAACTATTCCAGAAGGTAAAAGGACGTTAGCTAGACTGTGTGTTGGCTCATGTACTACTATGTCACTAATGGCAAGGAGTTTTATTCCTGTTTCCTGCAGTCACAGACTGCAAGAAATGCAAAGAAATCATGGACCAACCAGGGCAGTAAAGGTACCCCTGGATTCAGAGGGAGCAAACTCCAACCACCACATGGAACTTTGGTCCTTTAAGTCTTTATAGCTCATGCAGAACAGAAACAATTTGACATGTATAACAAGAAACATTGCAAATTGTTTGCCAAACAAAGACTTATACTGCAGATGGAAGAACTGATGAAAATTGTTTATAGATGGGGAACTAAATGTAGATTTTTCAAGAACAAGGTTGTTGTCTTCCTTGCCAAGACAAACAAATCTGATAGACCATCTCATTGCTTTATGCTGCCTGAGGACCCACTGCAAAGTCTATGCAGCTTTTTTTTAACAGAAAATTTGTGTATTGTCAATACATAAGTGTATTGTCCACCATTACACTGTGGCAGCTGCAGAGGAAGTGGAAGGTTCTCAGGAATACATTAGGGAGAACTGGATTTTTGGCTTCTGAAACAGTGTGGAGTGCTTTTGGAAACTGGAAGTTTATAAGCTGGATGTTACTGCTACAAAAGGTTATCTGTGAGTTAAACATAATAGTAATTAATCTGCTATCTTTAGATCTTAACACTAACAACACAATGAAATTGAGAATTCCTGTCTTCTAGAATTGCAGTTTCCAAGATGCCTTCATTCCTGTGAAGATACCCTGGTCTGCGTTTAGAGTTTTTCAGTGTTACCTTTAGAAATCTGTGCACAGATGTTTCTACAAAGCACTATGTAATCATCCCAAACAACTGGTTTCAATGGGCCAGTTATTTAGGAAATCATGTAATGAGAACATAAATACCATCCCTGATACTGACATAAAACATGTATTAGCAAAATAATAGAGTTTGTATTTCCCTGATACAGAGCAGACCCTGGAAATACATAACTTATGATGTCCTTAAAATTCTGTTATATCTGAAAACATCTATATTGGCAGAGAGGCCCAGCCCATCCTGGGCTGCATTAGGAAGAGCATTGCTAGGAAGTCAAAGGAGGTGATCATTCCCTTTTGCCCAGCACTGGTGAGACTTCAGTGCGAGTTCTGTACCCAGTTCTGGGCTCCCCACAGCAGGAAGGACAGGGACATGCTAGAGGGAGGGCAGGAAAGGCCTGTGAGGATGGATAAGAGGAGCATTTGTCCTGTGGCTGCCCAGGGAGGTTTTGAAGTTGATGTCACTGAAGAAACTCCAAATTCAATTGAGCAAGGTCCCGAGCACCCTGCCCTGGGTGATCCAGCTTTGAGCTGGGCTTGGACTGAGTGATGTCCAGAGATGCTTCCAGACTGGGAATATTTGAGGCAGTTTCCTTGTGTCTTGTCAGTGTTTTAGCTGCAACTCCACTCTGGAGGAATCCTAAGGAGAGCAAAGGCTGTGACCCCAGAAATTCATCCAGATGGCTGAGGCCCAGAAAAGGCATAATGGGAGCTGCTGAGTATTCTGAATGTCTCATCAGAGTGATATTTCACTTGAAAATACAAAGTAGAAATTACTTGGGTCTTAATGACACTGAATACCCATAATGTTCTCTCACTTCAGCTGGAGTGCAGATGGTAACAACCTCTCTCTATCTGAACAAACTTATTTTAGTTTAATCTTGCTCTGTAAAATCTTAACATGTATTTTACTCTAGAAATTAGTACTTGGTGCTTTATGGTGCAGAATTTATTTGCTGGTTTGTTTCACACTTTCTTTCTTTACTGGTACTGATATTAAGAAACTAAAATCTATTTTGACATATTACTTCAATAATAAGTACATACTGTGTCTCAAGGAGTTGAGAATATCATAGTTTGAGCAAAGTGAAATCAAAATATATAATTACATTGCATATTCTGTGGCACTTAGTTTGTGACTATTACAGTACCTTCAGAGTAAGAAGGAAGATGAAATTCAAAAAGGACTTCAATAGTTCAAAAAATATATGTTAAAAGATTTATGTTGAAACAAGATTTATGTTGAAAGGCAAAGATAATTTTTTTTTAAATCAGCTGAATAGTGGTTGGAAGATTCACCTGTGGTTTTTCTTTATGAAAATGCCAAGGACCTAACTTGAACTATTGAGAATTCCCAGATCCTCCTTCTTTTGAAAATTCTTTGTCTTTCGTATTGCCTCTAAGGAGAAGGGAAAGCACACTGGAAAACAAGAAATTGAGCAACATTGCACAAGTAATTAGGAAATAAATAGATTATAAAGCATTTTATTTCATTTTGGTTTTGCATTTCAGCAAGTGAAACAATAAGTAAATAAGCTATTTCTTTATTATCAATATATGGAGTCACATTGGGTCTGGCAGACCAAGGCATAAATGTATAAATAACACCTGTGATAATTATTAGAGGACATCAAATTTTTCTAGGGATGAGCCCAATTTGAAACCAGAAAATTAAGACTTCAGACAAAAATAACACATGAAGGTCAAATGTACTTAGTCATTGGTTGCTGTCTCTGCACCACTTTCCCCTGACTTAATGCTTTTACAGCACATCTCTGATTCAGTCTTCTCTCTCCTGTGTGGGATGGGGTTTTTGGTGAGGAGAGTATTACTTTAAATTGACACCTCTAGCAGCAGTTCCTAGTACTGATTTCCTTTTATAAATGTGTAACCTATTATATCTATCCAAGCCTGGCTGAGCTCCAAGTCACCCATTTCTCAGTAATACAGGAAATTAAATCTAATGTCTAATAAGCATAGAGGCCTATGCAACCTTCATTCCCTGTAAAAAGTATTAAATAACATAATAATATTACCTTGTCTTTTGATAGCTAGAGAGTTGAGCACTTAGTTTTTATGTAGACCAAACTGGCTCTGCATTTGGGCTTGGGGAGTCTGGGTTTATCCATCCTTTTTGCAGACTTACTGAATTTCACCCCAAAAATTGTCCTCTTATTAAAGGACCCCCTAAAATGTTCATGTGTAGGGTTTGGTCCCTTTTTCCACTTTTCCCCTTTGTTCCCACAGAGGGCTGTGTCCCCCCTGATCTTATGCTAGGGCTGCTGCTGCTTTCTCATTCATTCTCTCTCTCACAGGATTTTCCAGGCTGAACAGGTTTCTGCCTTTTCCATCCCATTTTCTGATAATACCTACCACAGCTCTTTGTCAGTTGGTGCAGCCTTTAAAAATGCAGAAATCTGACTTTAGGCCATACAGGCTAGCAACATAATTTCAGGGCTTTGTCTCCTGCGTGTACCATTTCAATAAGTGGATTTATACTGAATAATTTTAAACTGTTACAGCCCTCTGAAACCATTTCTCTCTTGCTGCTGTAATACATAAAGTGACATAAGGTCACTGATGCTGTGGAAATTGGTTTTAGAGTTGATATGCTAATTCAGCAAGAAATCAGTCCTAGCAGAAACACAAAGAAAATTATTTTAATCTAGTGCCATACTACTTTGTTGGCTTTTAGGAAAGAGATAATTAAAACATTCAAGGGAATTCCAAGTCAGTGGAAAAAATACCATTTTGGAGATTTAAGGTTATTTTTGCCTCACAGTTTATTAGCTTCTTTTCTGAAAGCAAATAAGCTGAATGTGATGGACACAAATATGACATTTTCACGTGCTCAAAAAAATAAGAAATAAGATATTTTTTAAAACTTAGTTCTGTATGAGAATTAACTTGGTTCAATCTTTTCTGTGTCACTCACCCCATGTTTACAGTAACTGCTCCTGCAATTTTGTGGATGAAAACTTCCATGCAGATACATCCAGGGCCATTAATGAGGCTGCATTATGCAACTAATTGCAACAAGGAACAAAATTACATTAATGGTGCTTTAGGAGAAAGAGAATCTCTGCACTCAGTGTGAGTAAGGGATAGCCAATGCCTTATTTTTTCTAAAACAAATATTTAAGTTAAATTGAAAACAATAGTTGATCTCTGAGAATAATCACTTAAGAGTTTGAAAGGCCTATATTTTTTTCAAAACACTGCACTTACACTAAAGAATTTCCAAGTAAAAAAAACCCAAAAAACTGTAATGTTTACTGTGTGAATATGCCAAAGGAAAAAAATTACCAGCATAAACTCTTTCATCTTTTTGAGATGAAAAACAGAGAAAATAAAAATGCATTTCTAAGAAATATTTTTTTAAATGGCTGAATTGTAAAAGTAGTGCTGTCATTGTCATATTTTAAAAGATATTTTAATTTTATAACAAAGAAAAAAAAATTGCATTTTGCTATTTGTTCTTTCATAGAACAGGTATGATGCTGCTGTTTGCAGAGGAAGGACACCAGCTGCAACAAGAGTAGTGTCTGTTCTAGAGTGAGGGATGAGCTCCACTGGAGATGAGTTGGCTTCCCTGGCTTCAGTGCTCAGTATTTCATTTTAGCAAGTCTGAGACTGGTCCAAGTCTTCATCTCCTCCTGCACTTTGTGTTAGTGCAAGTACCAGGTTGTATGTTATTGAAAAGAGAGAAATAGAAAATGCAATTCAATGTTTTATTTCATGCTCCCCAAGTTTACTCAGACAGACACACCCAGAGTGAATGTGCTGCGCTCAAGTTGAAGATCTTGTGTTATAAATTCTGACTCTCCTGTGCTTTCCTGCTTTGCCCATGGACCAGATAAGAGAGTTCATCACAGGAGCACCCTGTTACCTCAGCTGCAAAAGGTTCTGAGACTCTAATGGCCAAGAGAGTGGAATTTAAATTTATTTTTGTTTGGTTTGTGTTTCAGCAAGCATTTAAAAGGTCCACCAGTTTATCTTTGTCAGAGATTGTTTTTCCTTTGGCTTAGCTTGGACACCAATCTCACTGTTGAGTTTACATTTATGGAGTAAGACCCAAGGTTTTCTCCAAGTGTTCAGTATTATGATTTTGACTTTGCAAGTCTTGTTGCTTGGGATGGGTGTAAAAGTCGTGTTTGCATGTACAGCAAGAGCAGAACTGGGGTTTGGATGCTGCTACTTAGTCACTTGAGAAGGCCCAGAAGTAGTTTTGAAGGCTACCTTTCCTCATGGCTGACAGCAGAAGAGCTGGTAAAAACTGCAAAGACAGCTGAGCACCCTAATGATGGTAATTATTATAAATTTTATTCCGTAGGTGGATTTTGGGGAATAGTTTTTAAAATATAGGTATTTTACTCTCCTTTAGCAAACCATGTGTGACCATAGCTGTTTTTCCAAAATGCCTGGTTTTCTTGCTTTTGTGGCCACCAGTCGAGTTCTCACTCCACATAGGAATGTCCACAAGGTGGTGCCACAGCTAAGAAGTTTGCAACAAATAAGGCAAAAATAATTTGAATATTCTATCTGCTTTTTGTAACTGACTAAAGTATCTGCATCATTAAAGAATTAATAATTATTTCATAAGCCAAATATCACAGGTTTGCAAGCTCTTTTTTAAAAGCACTTATGTGAGCAGAGGTGGGTCTGTCTGCTGAGCAAGAGCAACATCCACATGCCTGTGACTGTCCCAAATCCTGTACAAAAATGAAGAGGCAGCTCATGGTTTAGGAGACAGACTGATGAAAAGATATGTATTTCCTAGCAGGGTTACCTGTTCCAACATTGGCATGTGCCTTAGGTTTTTGTCTGGGTCACTTCAGCAGGAATCAGCCTGAATCCTGACAAGCAGAATGGTTTATCACAACTTCAGCCAAGACAGCTCCCACTTACTCTAGAGTGGCTATGGCACATCAGACCCTAATTTCCTGAGTTTTTTCTTGAGTCAGGGATAGCCAGGCTCCCTGTCCTATGCTAATCTACAGCTGACTATTAATTCCAAAGGGTGTGAGCATCTTTCTAGAAAAGATCAGACTAGAGAAAGTACAAGGCAGTAACAGGGAATGTAAGATGTCAGGTGTACCATCCAGTACAGAAAAGGCAATAAAATTTACAGGAAAAAGCTGTTTGTATGGATCTGGATGACTGCACTGACTTGTATGTCCCAGAAGAGCTGAAGTGCAGCAGGACTTGGCCATTTCCCTCAGAAGGTGTGTGTCAGTTCTTCAGCTACCCTTGGCCACATGGTGCTTCTTGCACCCCTGCCCTGCTCCCCTCAGTGACCTCTGCAATCCAGGTGTGCATGCTAGCACAAGAAATACTCCCTGTCAGCTTCTGCAGTGGACAAATTAAATTGGAATCATTTATTCATCACATAATTTTGTACCAAAAGCAGCAAGAAAAAGGGATACTTTAAAATACCATTCAGACAAGCAGTGCATTGCCTTGCCTCCAACTAGAATCTCTCTTTACTAGGCCTGTATCAGAGAAAAAAACCTGGGTTTTCGTAATGTTTCCTCCAAATTGCTACATTATTATTTTAAAACATGCTAAAATTCTTCTGGCTTGTAAGAGACTCAGTGGAAATTAGGTATACCCAGGAAAGATGGTTTGTCCCCCAGTTATAAAGTAGAATGAGAGTTAGAAGCTTATTGAGTCAAATTCTAAAAGTTGTCAGGTAACTCACTGACCACCCTTTTTTTTTTTAAGGATCATATCTATAAATTATACTTTAAAGCGGTTTACAGTATTTCAAAATTTTGTATTGGTTTCAACATCTGTTTGAAAAAGTCAGTTGCTAATCTGAGAACTAACTAAAAATATACTCATTAAGAGGTCACATAGATTTAATTTCTGAGTCAGTCTGTTGAGTTAGCTTGAACTAAGTGAATCATGACACTGACATTGTCAGAATATTCCTCTAAGATTGTTCTGAGTGTATGGCTGCAATGTGTCTTGCAATTAAAGTAACATATTTCTGGTTTAGGTCAGATTTTGCTTGTTCTTCGACTTTGCAAAGTCCTTTCAAAAATGTTTACTTTTCAGATATTTTGCACAGAGAAAAAATGATGCTGTATTCTGAAGGGAATAAATGAGACAGTGTCAGATCATACATCTTAGTCTCCAAGGTGTGAAAACCCCAGGTATGCATTATTTTAGTAATTTAACAATTGAATTGAAATCCTGAACATCTCCCTTGCAGTATTTGCAACAATTTTGCGCTTTTATTGGAAATCCCGTAAGTATTTTTAAAAGATCAAAACTGTTTTTCCCCTAAGCCTGATTTTCTGGTTTCCCATTTAGGCTCTCATGAACAAAACCTGCTTCAGCTCTATGCCTAGAGCTTACTGGGAGGAGGTAACTTGCAGTGTGGTGAGTTAGGAGTCAGGGTGAGCACGGCTCAGAAATCCTCCTGCAGATGCAGGGCGCTCACCGGAAGCAATTGAGGATGGCAGCGGTATCCTGCAGGATGTGTGCGACATGCTCAGCGGGGGCTTGATTTACACAGGCACACATTATAGATTATACATTCTGGTAATTGTGGTATTGTTATTGCTGGGCTGGATCTAAGCACAGGAAGTACATATAAGCACATTTGGAGTGATAACATCCACTCCTGTTTAAAAAGCAATATTTTATTCTCGTATGTAATACAGCGTTTGCAAGGGAAAATAGATAATTTACTAACTAGTACTTAGCATGACTTTTAGGAGAAAAGCTGATTCATTGTGGGAAGGCCACAACCAGCATTAACAAATAAATCCACTTAAAATTTTAATCACTTTTTTTTTTTTCAGTATGGACTGTAATCCAAGATCAGGAAGGAGACAATGCATTGCCATCTGAAACACAAGAAAGATCAAAATAAGTTTTCAGTGTGCCACCAAAACCACAGTGCTAGGTTTCTGTTAAGGAGAATGAGTAATACCATTCTAGCTGTGAAGGTTGCTGTGAGTTGGTAATAATTCCATCTAACTGATAGGGCAGATTATGTATTCTGCAAGAAAATAAATAATCCCGGGTAAAATCTTGCCCTATTTCTTCAGCTCAATATGAAAGCCCACCCACTGTACCCACTTAGTTGAAGTTGCTCTATGCAAGCTTCTCTAACTTTAGGATTCAGGAACAGGTCTGTTCTCCCTCCTACATCCTCAAACCAGCCTTGTTCAGGAACACATTGCCTCCAACCTTGGTGTGGAAGGAGGAATCTGTTCCTGCTGCTGCTCCCAGGATGTGGGATGTGGGTTGGCCCTCAGCTCTGCAGCTGCAGGCAGTGTGTGTCAAGGCCCCTCTCAGAGCCTCTCTCCCCATTTCTCTTTAACAGTGTAGGCTTCAGACCTCTCTGTGCACCCAAGGAAATTACTGATCAAGCCAGGGCTCACCCAGATTCCCTCCTGGAGGCGGGTATGGATCTGTTCAGAAGAGGGATGCAGTAGCCATTTCAAATTTTGTGTGCCAACCTATTCTCCACAGACAACACAAACTGACAGAATACAGGTAACATACTGTGCATGCTGTGCCTGTTTCCTACTTCATTTTGCCAGGGAAAATAGATTAAAATTGGTATTAAGTTTCCCTCTTGTTCCTCCAATAACAGAAAATTACCAGGAAGACAGAGATTTTGTTCTTTAGAAAGGCCTTCCAGCTAAATGTTTTTTTAAATATTATGAAACATTCTTGCCTGCCTTAATAGATGAGAAAAGTAACAGTAGAGCTGTGAAACAAATTAATACATCAAAAATATCGACCCCTGGACCACAGCTAAATCTATATTCATATTTGTAATACTGTCACAGATCAATAATACAATACTATACTGATGCTATACTGTATACATTGATTTGTTAAAATGATAGTTATGGGTGAGGTTGTAAACAGACACTGCAACCTATAATAAAGGACTGACTTACTGACAGATCTAATAATAAAGCAGATCTAATAAAAAACATCTAATAAGTGTGACAAGCACATATATAAAGTAACCCAATGCCTCATGATTTGTTTCACAGTTTCATTAAAATCTTTTTATTGTTTTCTGGCTATATTATCTAACATTAAGAATACATTTTCCTTTATAAATTTTAAATGCTACCAGTCTGAAATTTTTGTGCAGACAGTCTAACTAACATTGAACAGAAGTGTAGTTCTTCCAGATGTCATACTTAAAAAATTTTGAAATTATAATACTGCTGATGACTAATATGCCCTTGCATTAGGGTAGCCTCATTACAGTCTTCTTTTGGAAGTGTCACCTGCTTAGGTAAGATTGGTTTACAAAGTAGTGCTAAGATATGTTTAATTTTAATTGAGATCTTCACTATTTTACTGGATAGGAATCTCTGTCCCTAGTTTTAACTTGTAATACCCTGTTTTACAAACAAGTAGCTTCAGTCATACTGGGAGTACTTATGCAAGTTTTCACAGTTGATTGCTGGGATAAGAGCTGTAAAAACAAAGATCAGGTGAAGATCCTTTCTTGGAACATGCTAGGATATAAGCCTCTATTTTTATTTGTAGTTCATAAGTCTGCTTATTAAATAGACAATAATAACTCTAATCAAATATATTTATACTTTTGTGTGTCACTGAAGACAAACAGCACACCGACATGGCTGCAGTGTGTGTGAATCTTCCTGCAGTACATTCAGGTTTTGGCTTTCATTAGGCAGTAAGACATGCTGCCTGCAAAAATATCACACAACTTGAAAAGGAGACTAACTTCATATGGGAAATGTATTTATCCCTCTTACATGACATCAAAATCACTGTGCCTTTATTCATGACTATGGAAATGAAAATACCAGGCCACAGGATTTGCAATTAAATTGAGACATCCAGAGGAAATGCTGTAAGTTGCTTCAGTCTCTTTATTTTGCCTTGTCTGAAATCTGTCTGATTTTTGTTTGAGTTTTTAAGAGCAATTGTTAGTGGAAATGTCTGTGTTTTAGCTGAAGTGCTCTAACAAGCTTTCTGGTCTCACTTGAGCAGAGTAACAGAACACCCAAAACAACTGAGATGTCTTTAGGTCTTAGATATTTGGTTTAAATATTCTATTAAATACTCGAAAAGGTAAGAGTTCCTTAAGGGAGTTTAACAATCAGACTGAGCCATGCTTCCTGCATTTACTTCTCCAGTAGGGCTGCCAGATGCACTCCTCCACATTTTGGGTAAGTAATCACTTGGGCCTGGGATCTACTGGACAAACTATGCCTGAACCCATTTGCAGTTATTTTAGGTGACATACTAAAGTTTAACAGACTTAATCCAGCACTTTGACAGCATGCCAGAAGAAATTCCTTGGGATTCAGAGTCTAAGATTTCATTTCAATTAATTGTCAGGATGATGAATATTATTTATTCCACTCTAAGGCTCACTTTAATCTAAAACATGGTCAGATAGGGTCAATGCAGACAAAATGACATTTCTTCCTACATAGAAGCCCATCTAGATATAATCCAGTTTGCTCTCCTGTCCCTAGATTTGGTCTGCAAGGATAACAAGAACGGAGGCTGCAGCTGGCCTAGGATTCCCTTGCACTTGAACCTCATCTAATTAGGCAAATCTACTTTCCTACCAAATAAAATTATTATAAGCAACAATATTATGAACTGAAACTCCTCAAAATTGTTAAATTCTTTCCAGTTTGGAAGAGGAGCTTTATCAGGCAGATCCTCAGCGAGGCATTGGAGCCCAGTGGGCAGAGTGCTGGACAGGGATTGAGAAATCTGAGTTCTCTCCCAAACTCTCCTGACTTTTAAATGACCTTGAGCTGTCGCTTCTCTGTGCTGCAGTTTCACAGCAGTTTCTGTATGAGCAGGATAATAATCCTCCACAAAGGTTTGAGAGTTGCTGAAGGAAGGAGCTGTATGAAGGCAACATTTCTTGCACTAGCCTGAGCTAGGTGCAGCTGTGGTTAGAGGTGGCCAGGATTTGGTCAATTCCTCATCTATTCCAGAAAATCTGGGAAATTTTCATTGTTTGACTCCTTGCTTTCAGTGGTCTGTCAAAATACATTTTCATGTTAAAGGTCTTTCTTATCTTTCAGACCATTACAAAATATCTCCAGAAAACTTCATTTTATTTAGTTATGCATTAATACTCACAGTTCATACTCCTGTTACTGGGAACTGCAAAGTGCCTTTCAGGATCATACAAATAATTACTTAACATGGATAATATATCTTTGACCTAAAAAATAAGCTAATTTTGCAATATTATGATTAATACAAGTGGGGAAAAGAATATCTGTTGGTATATGTTGAAAGATATTTCAATTTGACTTTCAGTTTGAAAAATTCCCTTTGAAAGTACAATTTTTTTTTTCAAATTATATCTTGATTTTACACATTTTGTGTTAATAGACAACAAGCTCTGTGCACAAAAAAGAACAGTCTACTTTCAAAACTGCTGAATGGTTTGACCTCAAGGGCATAGAAACTGTTGACTCATTGTTTTTACTGCATATAATATTAGTCCTTTGTCACATCCAGGGAATGACATCATCTTCTTCATTGTTAGCAGCAGGTTTGAATAACAGAAAAAGTGCAGCATTAGTTGTCTGCTGTGTTTGTTCTTAATAAATGAATGGATATCTGGTACCAAGAATCAGATTAGGGGTTTTGAGTAACATTTAGAAGAAGTTTGTGCCCAGACCCTGCAAAGAGCTCTGTTCCTGGCCACCATCTGCAGGGCAGTCGAGCTGGCAGGAGCATGGAGCCTGCACAGGGAACATCACTGATGGTTCTGACTGCTCCAAAGTGATAAGAGGAGGCAGGAAAGAAAAGACTAAGCACAGAATGAAACAGATCTGTTCTTCAAGGTCAGCTTAGTAAAAGGAATCCCTGCACTTCTATGAATCATACTTCTCTGGAATCTAAATTTATGAAAAGTAATTATCTGAAAAGAAGTCATCTCTAGGACACGCAAACAAAAAGGCAACTGGTTATCTTCAAAATGCACCATTATAAGTATTTAATCCATTCCAAATTTTTATTCATGTCTATTAGTCTTCTACTCCCTATAACTGAAGTATCTATGTCCTAGTCTCAAAGAGTAGTTCTTTATCAGAAGTATTTGGTTGTATTTGCTTCATGGAAGAGGGATACATCATTAAAGAGAGTGATCAGGATGATGGAAGTCTTCTTTGAGGTGATAGACCACCTTCTTCTATGGCAAAGAAAGTTTTAACTGTTGCTTCCTGAATAATAAATATTGCCAGTGAAACAGAGTTTACTCAGGGAGAGATTCCTTGAGAGTCTGACAAAGTGCCAAATCCTAATCTGCATTACCCACTGCCTCTAAGTTTTCCCAGGAAAATGTGATTATTTAACTATAAAATTATACCTTTGTGGTTCCAAAAATATTTATGCTGAAGATAAGTTCCTGTGCTGGGAGAATGAATCAAACTGTACTTTGGAAAGCTGAAATCCATACAGCTGTGAGAGAAGCACACAGGAGGCTGGGAGGCTGGGAAAGCTGGAGGCAATGGGTTAAGAAATCCAGGATGGTTTAATCACAGAGGTCCACATTCCAAGAGTGGACTTAGGCAAGGGCTACACTCATGGAAATACTTCTGGAATACCAGAGCTAAAAATGAAAACACAAGTCATGCTCTGAAAGATCAGATCAGACCTTGACTTTGAAGCAGAAGAGATCTCACATATTGACCTCTTCACTCATGCAGGTAGAGACCTGCCTTGCATGTAAGTGGCTCAGGTTGGAGCAGGTGCATCTATCCCAATTCCTGTCCTGAACTTATATCCCAATTTTCAAACTTATCTGTTATGATAAGTAAGAAACACTACACTTTTTTCTTTATGTTTCATATGTTTTTGTTATTTTCTATTCCGGCCCAGAGTTTGTCTTCAATCAACATTTCCAAAAGGTCTCAAGTAGCATGAATTTTGGTGAGGCCAAATCACTTGATTTTCCCTTACCCTGTTTAGAAGAGGCTTTGCTTGGACAAAAGCAATCATGCCAGCCATTTCCCTTTATCCTTTAAAATTACTGGCCACCTCTAAAGAGCTTGGCCTCTCTTTTGTGCCACTTTTTGACAACTCATTTGAGTTAAACAGGTTGCTGTGGCCAAATTAAATGCTTGGGAAATGGACCATACAATTAATTTGCAATAGTAAGTTGTCTCAGCATCATTTCTCTTCCTCTCAAGGGGAATGCTGGCTCAAGCAAAAGAAAAGATTAACGTAATAAAAATATTCTAAAGACATCCTGTTAATTGTCCCAAGCTCAGATGGTATTGTCTATTCTTCTGTTGTGCACAGCCAGCAAACAGTGCAAAATCCAGAATTCCTTCCCACCATGAAAGCAGAACTTCAGTGCTGCAGGATAATCCCTCTCTTTCTGGAAAGCAGATGAAAATGTGGTGTGGCAGAGCTTTGCTTTGTGTTTCAGAGGTGAGCTCAAATTTGCCCCATTTATGAATATAATAATAGGACTTGTTAATTTAGACACATCAGCAACTTTAATTGAGAGAATAAAGGTTTGTGAAAAAAAGGAAAATTGCAAGCAAAATAACACAAATTTGGGGAATTTTTTTTCCTCTGAATATGCAAATGAGACCCTCCATGTTTGTTTGGGGACAGAAAGCACTTGAGGTTTTAAATTCAGCCAAACCAGTAACTTTCATTTACAAATACATTTGCAGTGTTGACCTTGAATATCACATTAAGTGGCAGCAAATCTCATAGAAAAATAAGTTAATATGTCAAATAAAACTCAGAAATATTCACAAGTAACTGAGTGAAGCAAAGCTTGCAGAGGAGCTAGATTAAACAAGAGGCTGTAATTCTCTATTTGCTCTAAAATTTCCTTGACAAGGACAAAGTCTGATTTTTGCTTATATGAAAATAGTCATAAAATATGTAAGAAAACACAGAATGTTGTTTGCTTCAGTTCCTGTAAACTAATCAGGCTGGATGATGAGTCTTCCTGTAAGTGGGAGCACTGCTGAATACTATGCATGAAACCCAGTTCCTCCCCTCATAAACAGCTCGAGCTTTGCCTATGTATCAGTGCAGAAAAATAAGTATTGACTTATTCACAAATTACTTTTTAGGCACTGGATTCCCAGAAATATATTTGTATAACAGCATTTAGAAGCAAATGAATGTGTTAATAACCAGTTTTTCTTTCATTTTATGGCCTTAAAGACACTTTGATTGTGTAAAATCATGTTTGTGCTCACTTCCTACCTCTTCTTCTAAAATGAATTTTTTACATCAATTCAATATGCCCCTTTTCATTTTATTTCAGACTGCCAATTAAAGATGTTTCTTAATATTTTATCAAACAAACAGGTTCCCTACAAGATACTGATTTGTTCTCGAGGGTTTTTTTTTTTACATCTTTTCAAAATGAAGTGTTTTGGATGTGTACAGTTTGTTCACTTGTCAAACGTGGATATTTTAATTCTGTCATTCCCCAGAACAGTAAAGAGAGCAAATAAATCAGATGTTTTATCTGATTGTACTTTGATCAGGTTTTTCTCTGTTCTCAAAAAGAACAGCATGGAGCTTCACTTGCTTCACAAAAAGCATTTTTAGCTCTGAAAATATTTTAAAGATATCTCATGAAAGCCAGACCCAACACTTAGAGTTCTACTCATCTTAAAAAAAAAGACCCTCACTGTTTTACCATAGTTGTAAATGACCATTTAGGATCTCCTGGTGTTTAATCTCCAGTACATTAACTGGGAAAAACATATGAGTAGGAGCCAAAATTGGACAAAATTTCACTTGCCATAATACTTCTATTACTGTCCATCACTGACATAAGTTGGTGATGAAAAATGTCTGTAACTGTGCTTCTGGGTGTATCCTGACACATGCAATCTAGGAAGTACTGACACTGTGTGTGACACAGGTGGGAGAGATGTGTCAGCTTCCCCATCGGGGAATTTTGCTGGGTTTGAAGTATTAATTGAAACTAAAAATGTTAGTGATTAAGTTCATGGTGGCCATGGAAGGCTAGGGGTCATGGGAGGCTTGTGATTTTTAACAGAAAAGGCAGAAAAGGTTGTGAAAGTTATGCTGCCTTCCTTGTGTGATACTCTTGCTATAGGCAGAGATGTTGCAGATTGTTCTGAACATTGAGTAATTCAAGAAAACAATACAACTGTGAAAACCCAAAAGCTAGATTTCAACTGTTTTCCAACTCCTTTATTAACTTCTCAAATTATACTGCTAAGATCCAGAGCCTAGACCTGTGGGAAATCTCTAAGGAAAAGTCTGAGGAAGGCATTCCTCAAAATAATTTACCATTTGGTTCCTCAGCATGGCAGAAACTCCATCGAGCTGTTCTGCCTCCCCTCAGTCTTTCCATTTATAGAAAGTACCCAATAACATATAAACCTTTTTGAAATGTTTGGGAGACCTCTCTGTGCTCCAAGGGAGCTGGTGTTCTCAATATTTATGATATGTACCCAAAATAATTTGTCTCTTTTTGTGTCTCCAGTGCAAAATCATTTCATTGCCAGAAATAAATTAAGCCTCACTTGTGGGGGAAAAAAATTGGATTCCATCGTGTGTTTCATATTGTACCATTATGAAAATGGTATATTAAATTCAAATACTTCAATTGTGCCATTAGATGTTGTCATTATGTGGCTGGCTAATTGATAGGTTATTCAAATGAACATTATAATTTTAGACTTCTTCGAAGCATCCATGTGAAGAATTTCCAAACTTCAGAGAAGTAAACTGGGTGTTAGGAAGGAAAAACATGTACTGAGAATATTTCCTAGTGCATGTCACTGAAAAATCATTACATAACTGCCGTGTGCATTCCGGGACTTGGTGCAGTCTATTTTTAATACCCGGTATGAAAGAACTTCCTGCTACTTTTTCTCTTAGAAAGCTGCTTTGTGGTTCATTAGATCATGTTGTCAGGCCAAGTTTTTGGCTATCGTTAAACCTCCATTTTTCCTACCTTTTTTTTTTTTAAAAGAGAGAAACTGTATCAGAAGGAAGAATGTGCTGAGCATAAGATACCTTGGAAAGTAAGGTACATTGTGTAAGTGTTGCAGTGGTCCCAGAACTGAACACTGCCAGACCAGGCCTAGTATTAAACCCAAAAAGAAATCTAAACATAACAAACACATGCATATTTAAGAAAGGCAAAAGAATTTGTATGCCAAACAACAGCACCTAGCAAAAATTTGCACCTTTCTGTTTATGAAAACAGATTTTTTTTAAATTAAAGTACTTTTAATTTCATACAGATCTCCAGTGTTATCACAGGTCACTATTTTGACCATAATTTGGATAATCATGACCATTAATATAAAGCATTCTACTTAAATGCAATGAAAAATTTTCAAACACAAGCCTTGCAAGATATTTCAGAATATTTTAACTGCAGAGAAAGTTTACAGCATTCGTGTAGTTTTGCTGTTAAAATCCTGGATGAACAGACTGATAGAGATGAGATGGCCACAGGGACCAACATTTTCACCTCCTCTGACTTCCTGCAAAACAAAGGCCACAGAACTTGCTGAACTAATTTCTTTTCAAGCAAGAACATACCTTTTAGACAATGGTACAGTCAAGTGACAGAGAACCCACTAAATCTGCTAAAAAGTATTTTAAAGTAATAATTGTATTAAAACATTTGTGCTCGCAAATTAACAGGCAGTTCATTTTAGATTAGAAAGAACTTCTGTGACTCTTACTTTCATCCCTAGCAGAGGAATGGGATGACAATTTTTGGTGCCAATCAGCACTCAGTGGTAATTGCTGTAACTCTTGCTGTGAACCTGCTCTGGAAGGCTCTGGCAGGGAGGCAGTGGAACGTGTCAGGCACAGGACTGGAACAGGTCACACCTCAGCTGCCCTCCCTGCCACCACTCTGCAGCC
The DNA here is from genome assembly GCA_013397075.1 of Rhabdornis inornatus. Taxonomy (NCBI): domain Eukaryota; kingdom Metazoa; phylum Chordata; class Aves; order Passeriformes; family Rhabdornithidae; genus Rhabdornis; species Rhabdornis inornatus. The sequence goes on along the minus strand of VWZS01010362.1, from coordinate 533,590 downwards.
ACCACCCTGCAGCCACCACTGGTGCCCTGGAACGGAGCTTTCGACACAGGAGCAGCTCCTGAGCTGCCTCAGTTGTCACAGAAGGCAAACAGTCAGCTGTGGGGGATGGGGAGCACTTTGGGGGACTGGTAGGTGATGCTTTCCCTGGGGTTTGTGATGGTAAACTGCACTGATGAGGATATTGAGGAACCCCAAGGCTAACAAAATATTTGGACTTCCCTTTCTGTTGCTTCAACATTATCCCAGCAGAAGCAATTCCTTTCCCCCTTCACTCTGCTGCCTCTGTAAAATTTCATCTTCACAGAATACTTTTGGATCATTTATTTCTGCACTTTTGTAGATCTTTCAAGTTGGTTTTGTTGCCAAAGAGAATGGTCCAGTCCTCAACTGTAGTGCTCCCAGTCTCAACTGAGCACACTCCCCTCTGCCTCTTCACATCAGAACATTCTGGATTTATTTTCCTTTATTTTCATTTTTATTTTCAGAGGAAATATCTTCACCCAAAAAGGTGAAATCTGACTGAATTCTGCTTATTTCAACAAAGTTTTTATTAAGTGACATTGCAGGTCACTTAAAAGTCTTCCACTGCTCTGCTTAACCTTGTCCAGTGCTTCATAATAACAATTTGTTTTCAGTTGCTTGTCACTGTCTGGGCTGGTATTTTCCAAACCAAGCATCTGCCTCAGGTTTAATTTTTGGCAGTTGCCAGCTAAACCACTGTAGTAATTTTCAAGAACAAGGTTAAAAAAATATTTTGCCCATATTAAAAAATAATAATCTGGTTGCTTCATTCAGGAGTGTTGGTATCCCCATTACAGAAGGAATTTGAAATGGAACACTGTCACTGGTCTACTTTAATCCATGCACCTTTTAAGCAGCAACTTGGAATTTGGCAGCACCACTGCTATGGTTTCACAGATGTGCATCCAAATGTAAAAAAAATTAAAAGACTAAAAAACAAAACGAAACAAATCTCAGTTTGCATGTGATTGGTTAAGAATCGTTCACTTTTGTCATTTTGCTGAATTTTCTAAAGGCCAGGCCGAGCTGACAGAGCATGTTCCACATTTGGGGGCTTTTGTGGAGCAGCTGGGTACAGTCTGTGCCCAAGGCAGTGGGACCACAAATGCTCCTCCCTTTCTGTGAGATCTGGGTGCCTCTCCTGTGTGTACCACCTCCCTTTCTCCTGCTGCTGCTGAGAAAAGGAGAATGGGTCATAAAGATGAAAGAGTTTGGGAGGAGGCCTGCAACTAGGGAGCAGAAAGTGAGAGGAAGGAGAAGATGAAGACAGTAAAGTCCATGGAGACAACTACTGACCAGTAAAATTCTCCTAGGACATCAGATGGGTAGAACATAGAAAGAAATCAGTTGTGGAAGAAGGTCTGCATGACTAGGGAAAAAAAAGATTATACATATTTACATAAAGAGATTCTGCTATGCCATGGGAAAAAGTATGATATATTGGGTAGGGAGATTAATAAGCATCATGGAGATAAAGATAAGATGCCAGAGGAAATAATTAAGAAAAAATAAGAGGGTGGATGTGCAGCTGAAGGAAGGGAAACTAGGAGATGAAAATAAGAGTATGAAGTATGTAAGAAAGCAGGAGCCAGGAAATGGAGAAATGGATAAACTGGAAGAGAGAGAGCTGGGAGTTACCTTAAAACAAGAAGGTAGGAGCCAGGCAGAAGAAAGAGCATCAAGGGAAAGAAGGGGTGTGAGTACAGACTGAGAATAGGCTGATCTTCTGAGTCAGACATAAATGCAAATTGTGATTTATCTGTAATGGTATAGAAACAGGAATCAGGTATGACTAACATCTATAGCCACATTTTCTTTTCTTGTTAGAGATCTTTATCGCATATTCTGGATCTCTAGAGCCAGAGCCCTGGAGTTAAGGTGACCGTATGTCAGTATCTGTTTATTTTTCAGGCTTCCTCTCTCTGATTTTGTTAACAAACATTCAAGTGCCTAAAGTGCAATATACAGCTTTTTTTTAACCACAGTAAAAAATATTTCTGCAAAATACATTTGAAAATGCTACAAGTAATTTTGAAATGATGGGTAGGGCTGCCAGCACTGTCTCTCACTGGCAGAGCAAAGCAAGGCCTCACATTCAGCTTGATGGCCTTTCACTGTGGGTGTTTGTCCTCTAAGAGGGCTTGCACCATCCCCAATACATTGTGTGTAATGTAGCAAGCAGCACTGCCTTGGCCATTTTACCTCCCACCAGCCAGGAGCACTGCCTGGAGATCCAGGAGCAGACAGCGGGAAAGGGCTTGGGTGCTGCCCATGGGCAAAGCAGAGGTGGAGGTCACTGAGCAGCAGCCACGGAGAGGAGTTGGTTGTTTTCTGCCCCGTGGTACTGCTGGAGCTGCAGAGACACCAGTTCTACTCCTCCAGTGGCAAAACAGGGGGAAACGTTGAAATTTTCCCCTATCATGGTGATTCAGCTTGCAAGCATTTGCCATTTATATTGAAGAAATTCCAGTTTTTTTAATATAAATGGCAAATGCTTCCCAACAAACAGTGTGTTCATTCTATCACATTTTCTCCAAGCTGAAGGCATGCTTTGCAGAACTAAGCTTTACTTTCCTTTTGAGAATGAAAGCAGCACTGCTGTCAGAAGATTGAGTAGTTGGTGTGTATCAGGTGATAGAAAAAATTACTCTGCACATGGTCTGACATATTTTTTTATATATACTTGGGGTCTGGAAGTGTTGGTTTACTGACTGTTTATCTGTTTGTCATACTGATAGCTTAAATCCACAAGCTACACTTCTGATAACAACTCCTAGGGATAAGGTTGCTGTTATTGCTTGGTTCCTCCTAAAGAGTAAACAGAGCTAAAAGTTGGTACATTGACCTATTGCTTCCTGAGGCAGACCTCTGTTTGAATTCTGACCTACGTCCCATCTAAAAACGTGTTCAATCTTTTCCTAATTTGTAGTAGATACTTGTGTACATTACAAAATCGTCTCGCAATTTGGCAAATTAAGTTGTCTGTGGTTGGCTCTGGAATTGCAGAGATATTGCAGTGCACTGCAGCATTGCATAATGAGGTTCCCCAGACTTTCCTTACTCGAGTGAGTAACAGTAATTCTTATCTCTAGCAAGCATCAGATTCATCCCGTTTTTGAGAAAAGAATTAGTATCAGATATACGATGGGCATGTTATGCCTTGTGGCTGCAATGTTGTTTCAATTAACTTCCCTGAATATACCACAATGAAAAGTGTCAGCTTTTTGCCTCAGAGGCCTATAATTAGATTAAATGAATACTGTTAATTATCTACTACCTTCTTTACACAAAACAATATGTTTCCATAAATTAAAATGCTCGTACAAGAAGGAAATTGTTGTTCTCAGCAATACATGCATACAGTGCTGGATTGTGAATACTGTGACTGTATCAAAGTGTAGCACAGCTCTTTGTCTGCAGCCCTTATTTTACAGGAGCTGAACCAAATTACATCTGAAAAATCCACAGGCATCACACTATTTTAAAGTGTATATGTTGGTGCAAGGAGGTGATATTACTAAATATTACGGTGCTCATGAAACAAATACACTTCTCTCTTTAACAGATGTTCTCTACAAAATTCTCTTAGATTAAATACAGATTTGTTTGTGTACCTACAGTCACACCCTCAAGGACTATGTTATGTACAGAGAACAAAACTGCTTTTTCTAGCAGAGTGTACTTCTCCTTTCAGAAAATTTCTAAAAGTCCATTCTGTAGGAAGCATTTACAATTAACAGCTTGGTTTCCGGGCCTGTGTAATTTCCAGCTAGTGTGGACTGAAAATCTCCTCTGCCTGTTCTCCAGCATTACTAGATACAAGCAAAAATTCCTGACTGATCAATTCAGTCCCATCGTGGCATGCCTGATTTGGAAGTGCAGATTTTCAAATGGTGGTACATCACGTCTAGGGTAACATATCTGAAGCAGAAAGTACTCTTTTTGATTTGACAAAGTGTATCCCAATGTCCCTATTTCCATCAGAATAGATGTTAGTAACTTCAGGCCTGAACATTCGATTCCTCCCTCACCAAAAAATTACAATTAACTTTAGCAGAAGCCCTCATTCCGGCCTGCAATATACTCCGCATATAAATGGGATCTGTACCCAGGATTGCTCTTGTGTTTCATTAAGGTCAAACCCTGAAAAGCTTTTGAATACTCAGTGTTCCTACAAGGCATCAATTTTATTGTGGTTTGTGCTGTGTATCTTTTCCTTTGAATGTTCATTAGTTCCATTTATAAAAGTGTTCATTAAAATATCATTGTGCTGGTAATAATCTTAATATTGAGGAGTGAAGAGGGCTGTGTTGCAATACAAATGCTGCCCCGTCTCCTGCTCTCAGGGTGTAACAGGAGAAAGAAAGACCATCTTGATAGGCACTATCTGCTGAAGGAAAACTTTCACAGGAGCTGTGAATTGACTTTAACCTTTTAGTGGCTGCACTGTGAAGAAAATGTTTCAAGCTTCCTACCCAGAATTTGGCTTCTTTAATTTAAAACATTCATAAATGCTAGTGGCCCTTATAATTATTGCTACAAATATCAGAAAACAGTTACAGGGGAACAAAGAAATGCAACTGGAAACATGGTTCAGTAGTCTTGTACTTCCCTGAAAAGCTGATTATACTTTTGGCTGATTCAGTTTCTTTCAGAGGGAATTTACCCTTTCTGGCACTTTGAGTCTGGTTACACCAACGGCAGAAAATGTATCTGGGGATGAGGAAATTGGCTCGGGGTCCTGCGTGCATCAAACTGAAATTTGCCACCGAGCTCTAGATTTTGTCTTTCAGCCCCTGAGTGCCCCTTGTTTTGTCAGATTCAGAAGCCATTTTAACACTAGTTTAAAAATAGAGCCATTTCATTTGTGCTTTTGCAGGTGCCTTGCCCAATTCCCTGCTTTCCCTGCATGACTTATCTTGTAGGATAAGCACTAATCAAAGGTCAAGGTTATTCTGAAGTATCCAACATAGGAGAGTTCTCTTTCTCGTAGATCCTTAAGCTGAACTTCGCACAATTACAACTGATAATGTGCTGAAAGGTAATTCAAACAGGGAAAAAGTACAAAATGACAAGCAGGAACCTTTGGCACTGTAAAATGTCCCTGGTGATTTGTAATTAGTGCTTCTTCAAAACGCAGAAGCCATTTTACCACTCAGAGCCATGGCAGAAGTGATTTTTTTTTTTTTCTGAGTGGGGCTCTGTAGATTAGGGCTGCAGAGCCAGGCTTGGCACATCTGGCTCTCAGAAATGTGCCATGTACTTTACATCCGAAGATAATTTTCTCGCCTCTGTGGCACAGAAGCCAAAAAGCGTGGATTTTTCCTCCCCCCTCTCTCGCCTGTCTGATTTTAAAATGTAACACAAGGTCGTGAAAAGCTCCGCCTGGGAGATACACCTTGCTAACCATTTTTTAAAAGGAAACCTGGAGAAAAACCTGCTTGGTTTTGCCTTCTACGTGAGCTGAGGTGGGAGAAGATGCTTCTGCATCCCTGGACGCGGGGCTGGAGAGGAGAACCCGGCGCAGCAGCGGGAGCCCCGGCGCCGCCGCCGCCCGGCAGCGGCCGCAAAGATGTCTTAGAAACCTTCCCCCCGGCAAGACGTGGGTCCCTTCTCTGTACTCACTGCGGCTGCGAAAGCACCGGAGTTTCGCTGAGGAGACTACAGTCCCGGCTGCGAGGAAGGAAAGGGAGGGAAAAAGAGAAAAGGAAAGAGAAAAAAAAAATGGAANCCCGCCCCGCGGCCCCGCGCCCCGGCGCTCCCCGGGGGCCGCCCGACCTGCCCGCACCTCGGCCGGCGCGACCCTCCCTCCTCCCCAGGGACCCCGGCAGAGCCCTCCGGGAGCACCGACATTTTGAGTGCCCGTGTGGTGGGGCAGGCTGTGCTGAGAGCCGGTGAGAAATCTTCCTTTCTCTCTCTCTGTCCTTCTTTCTCCTTTTCTTTTCCTTTTTTTTTTCCTTCCCCACCCCCCCGCCGCCATGCACAGGATAACAGTCCCCACGGATAAATGCAAAAGCTTTCCTCCCCTCGCTTTTTCGAGGGAATTTCAGCAGTTTAATCAGGAGATAATAATGTCTGGCTGCTTCTGGCTGCCCAGTGAATTCCCAGGTACATTTGTAGAAGAAACCCTTTTCTTTCTTTTAGAAGATGAAAAGTGGTAGTTTTCTACTGTGTTAACACTTTCTTCATGTGAACAATGCGATGGCACTTCCTAGGGAGCTAATATCTTACCCCACCATGGAAACAAACATCGATTCCATTCCTCTCCCCATACTGTAAGCTGGAAAGAAAGTATTTTCCTGTACTTAAATGTGCAGTGGCTTATTGCACTGGAGACAGAGCAGAATTCACCTTCAAATACCTTCTAATTCACTCTCCCCCGGCTAAGGGCAGGGCAGGGTTAGCCCTGCACCTCTGCCCCTCTCTCCCCAGCACCCACAGATCGGCTATTTCACCCTCTCAGGGTGCTGCTGCCACATACGAAACTGCCTTCGTTCCCTGTGGGATCCCTTTAGGATCTGCCCATTTCCAAAAGGAGTTCAGCAGCCCCCGCCGTTGTTCCGAGGATAATTTAGAAACAAAGGTCAAGTGTAACAGCTTTGCTCATCCGTGTAACTGAAATAGGGGAGAGGGCTGTTGCCCCACAGTTGTGTCCTCACACAGCCTGGTCACTGTGAATCCTGCTACAGCTACATTTTATGCTCTATTTCTTCACATTTTTCTGTGCTTGCTGTATTTGTTTCTATTTATACCTCTCATCTCGATGCTGCACTGTTTGCTGCCGATTCCTGGGCTGCTGCAGGGCAATCTCTGCTCCTGCCTGGAGACTTACTTGGCAGTTGGTTTATGTCTCAATAAAAGCTCTCAAAAATCTTTGATTCCATCTCACACGCTGCACTTTTGCATCTCTGGGTAAATATGGTTGTCGACATTTTCAGGAATATGCGAGTTTTTGAAAGTGGACTTTTTGATGTTGCCAAAATAATGGGGGGAAAGTGACAAAGCAATTTCTGAAAACACATGCAATATTACAATCCTTTTTAGGTGTCAAGATTCTCTATTAATGAGACTTGCTTTATATTATTTTCTCCTCGCTCAGTAAATATAAAGACTTCTGGAGGAAAGCCATTCCCCAGCAACCAGGCACCTTTTATTACTGACAAACACTGTAAGGTGCGTGTAACCCAGCTGACTGATTTCTTTGGTTTCCTAGAGGCTCTTTGTAGTAACTATTAACTTCTTGGGATAATAGAGAGCAATTTTTGCTTTTCAAGTATTTAACTAGGAATTTCAATTGATCATCTTGTTTCCGATAAGTTAAAGAGATCACAGAGAAAACGCAGCAGTGAAATCAGATAAAACACATCTTTAAACCAGACTATCGCCCGTGACTTAGCCGCCGAGGCTTTGGGCATGGCCGGGGGCTGATTAGTCCTGGCTTTAACCCTGAACTCCTGGCACGCAATAAAAGCCGCTATTTCTGACTAGGCGGGGCGTTTTTCTCGGAAGAGAAGTTGTTCTATTAAGCCACTGCTTAAACTTCACCTTAGCGTAAATTAAATGCTGATGAAGCTCCAAATGGGTTTGGAATGAAGTTTTTTAGTAGCACAGGTGAAAAAACCAAACAAATGTGAGAAAGCTGGATATTACCTCCTGGTGTAGCAGAGAATTCCTCATTGTGAGAGGAATGGAGAAGGAAAAGGCTTGGAGCATCCTCCAGGACATGAGGAAAGGAAGATGAAGAGCAACACAGAGCGATTTGGGTCACTTCACCTCGGGGAACCTGTGGATTACGTTGCTCAGTTTAATATTTCAGGTGGTTTAGTGCTCTTTCTACCGGGAATTTTGGGGTTTATTTCCCCAATAATGCTTCCTATGTGCTGTGCTGCTCCAATCAATGATCATGCACACGGATTTTCATATTTCACAGAGGTTTTTAATCAGAACACAGCAGTATGACAGAGCATATAATAAATGTGACAGACAGTTTCAGCAAATTATTTTTTACTTGAAAATGTAGTAACTGTTTTTGTGGGGCTAATTTTAAAAAAAGTTAAAAACTAAACTATTGTATTCCCTCGCCTCTTTTAAGTGCTATTTAAAGTAGTATTCATTTTGCCTTGATTTAAAAACCTTCTATTTTGCACGACTGAAATTCAGACTATTCAAAATGAAGCACTTTAAACTGCCCATCTTCCCAACAAGTAGATCCTGTACAAATGTTAAAAGTTTCATAATAGACTCTTCCCAACACGGTGCTGAACGTCATTAGTTCCTGTTGAGCCTGGAGAGGCAAATGAGTTTCAGTCTTGTGAATACTCTCAACTGTGTTGCAATAGAAAATTTCCAATGGTTAAATTGTGTTTTAGGTGCAAGCAAAAACTTCATAAATATCAAAAGTGTTGCTTCCTAAATTACACTGTATTCAAATATTCTTGTTTTGTGAGATGCTGTCATTAAAATAGTTTATTTCCAGACTAAACAGAGTAGTTGGTGGAAAGCAAATATTACTTAGAGAACATCTAAACTGCAATCAGCAGATGAAATGACCAGAAGTCTTGTATTGCAGCCTTCGTGTCCTCTTGCCTTTGACAATGGTTCTCTGCTGCTTGTTTTGAAACTAGAAAAAAAGTCTTCTGCAGTGCACAGTAAACACGAACTACTAAACTGAGCTGTTTAAAACCTCTGGCAATCGAAGAAACACCACTTATACTGTTTCTGGTAACTAAATTCAAAACCAGATTGGTGAAAGTTTAAATACACAAAGAGGAAAAGTGTCATCTACATTTAGAAAGTAAGTGTCCTAGTTCTACAAGCTCTTGTTAGTGACAAAATACAGTAACTGCCTAAAGCATCTAAGCGCCATCCACTGTCCTCAGGCCACGCAGCCTTTGACTTCCAGCTCTGCCTGTGCAGTGGCTGCAGGTGACCCCTTTTTAAAAGGATGTTTTTATCTAAAACAGGACCTCAGACTCTTGAGCCTGACCGAAAGGGGTAGGGGGAGTGAGGAGAAGGGAGGAGTGCATTGAGAGGTGGGAGAAATCACAGTAAACTATTTCCTTTTCTTAAAAGTCCAGCAATATTAAACATCTGAATAGTAGCTCTTGTATTAATGGCTTGATACGAACGACCTAAAATAAATTGTAAAAGTTGATACTGGAAAACTAGATATGAGCAACCAACATACACACGGATGAGCCTGGGAGTACTGTGAAAAGTGAAAGGTATGGGAAACTGCTGGGAGCATGGATTTAAAACATTTCTGTTATCTAAAAACCCACCTCTGGAATTTCTTGAGATTTACACTACCAGCTGTTCAGAAGGAAAAAAAAAAAGTAATGTGGCAACAAACGTTGTTAAAAAGGAGGAAAACACCCCGATAAGTCTGCACACCCTCAGGTCCAAAGGAGAGCCCGTCCTAGCGGGGTTCAGTCCATGCTGGGGGGGAAGGAGCTGCTGGCCTCCAGGAGCTCCACCACGGCCGCCCTCCTGTAGAGCCTGGCCAGGTCGTAGGCGGTGGCCCCCCGCTTGTTCTGGTGGCCCACCTTGCACTCGGAGCGCGCCAGCAGCAGCTCCACCACCCGCACGTGCCCCTCCTGGGCCGCCAAGTGCAAGGGCAGGTTGCCGTCGTTGTCCTCAATGTTAACATCGGCTTTGAACTCCAGCAGAGTCTGCAAAGTGTCCAGAAACCCCTCCCTGGCTACGTCGTGGATGACAGCGAAGCCGGTACTGTCTTTCAGGTTGGGGTTCGCCCCGTTACTGAGCAGCCGCCGGGCGATTTCGGGGTTGCCGAGTTTCATCACCTATGAAAGAGAGAGGAGAATTGGATACCGCGGGTGGGGGTTTGCTGCAGCGCTGCCTCCCGTCCTCGCTTCTCATCCCTGGCTTTTGTCACAGTCCAATTCTCATTTACAGCAGACGGAGGAGACTCGCTATAAAACTAATGACACACCAGAACATCTAGTTTTTAATGTATTTGTTACTGAACTCGGTGAAATTCTGAAAGATGTTATCACTTCGGTGGTCATAGCTTTCTGCCTCGGAGAGATTGATGCCTGAAACAGCATAGAAGGGGATATAACAATTTTTTTTCTTTTTTTTCTTCACGAGGGTCATCTCAGCCTTTTAACATATAAAAATCAAGCATAGCCCGGCTTTATTTCCCTAAGTATTAAGACACCTCTGCATTACTGTCTAATCTTGTTAAGCAGCAAATATGGGGTCTCTGAGGAACAGATCTTTTACCTCAGCAACTGCAAATGTAGGATATGTTTTTACAAGCTTTCAGGTGTTTACATTGTCTGTGCGTTATCATAAAACAAATATTTGGACTGTACCATAGCTCTATCTGCTGAGAAACATAAATGCTAAAAGAAATTCTTCTCCCCAATATTTGTGTTTCATTAGGTCACCCAAAAAGAAAAAGTCAAAAGGAATGTATGAAAGTTACAGAAGTTCTCTTCTTAAATCAGTATATTATATTATACTTTCATAACCTCTCTAAAAGTAAACTGTGGCTATGTTCTGTCGTTAAAACATCCCTTAAAAAAAAATATAACAACAACAATAATTGGATTTTCTGACTGTTTCTCTCAGGGAAAAAAAAAAGAAAAAGCTTCTTTCAATTTTCTCAATTGCACCACAAAACTATCATAATTAGAACACAAATCTCTCTTATTTGTAACTTAACTGCTTGCACCTATTTCCTTGTAATTCCTCATTTTTTGTTTGCACACTTTCCAAAAATGAACACTGTAATGTATATTGTGTAATCTCTAGCCTATAGGTGGTATTTTCCTGTCTCATTGTAAGTATAAAATTTAAAAAAAACACAACTATTTTCTGTTTCTTAGAGAGACATTCAGACATTGATTTGAAAATCTTGATTAAAAAAAAAATCAGCACAAACGAGCAGTACAGTGCATTAGATTTAGCATAAGGTATAATTTCTACAGGGGTTTGCTGAAAATCTCTCCTGACGAAAAATAAATATTAAGTTTTTTAAGAAAAGCAAGCTATAATAAATATATTTATGTGCAGCATTTGAAGTGTAGAGCAGCCCCGCACGTTACAGCCACAGACAGGAGAAAAAGTGCAGATAAGACAGGCTGGGATTCAGGGAAAGAGATCTCTGTGTGCCCCAAGGCTTCCAGCTCCCGACTTTCAGCCACTTCTTTCACTTCTGACAAGAGATGGAAGCGATGTAAAAAAGCCCAAGATCATTGTGATCTCTCTTTGTTTAATAAAACCCAGACGTTTTGATCTCTTTCTGAGAGCCCAGGCTGTTTTATTTGTGAATTCAAAACATATATTTGGGTTAAGTGGGAGTTTTCAGTGTTCAGGCCAGGGGACTGAAGCCTTCAGTTAAAGATGCGAGGGGGAGAAAATCCTATAAAAGGTGATGCTTTTTGCCCGTGGGCTACAAGTGAACAGTAAATGCCCCCTATATTTTACAAAGTTATGTTTGGGGGGAGAGCGGCGAAGAAGGAGAAAGTATTAATTGAATAAGTCTGATGAGGAGCATAAGTGCAGGAGATGTATTTGAGGCCTGCATAGGTACACTTCAGCAGAAATAAAAAGGACAGAGCAAGACAAGCTGAGTAGTTGTTTAATGAAACATAAATGCAGAGGAAAAATATAAATTCATTGACATTAATATAGGAGCATTCTCTCCGTTGTAATTGAGAGAGAGATTACAGAGAGATTATCTCAGTCTTGCAGAGTGCACTGACAGAGAAGTCTTTCGAGCGTGGCCAGGCACCCACAGCACATTTCAGGATGATACATATTGAAAATCAGTCGACAGATTCTCCTGTTTTGATTTTTGTTGTGGTTCATTAGCCCAGTTGTTATTAGGCACCCCTAAGAAGTATCGTTAGGGCACAGATGCATGTTTAATATAGCTGGATGCTATGTCATTGTGTAAAATACACCTTAATTCAGAATATAGACAGTTAGCTGCTTTTAGAAAAAAATATCCAGTATTCCTGTAGGACAAATCGGTTTTCAGCCCTTGTCCCGAGGATAAATCAACTAGCGAAATGTTTTCTACTTTCTCAAAGAGCTTAGCTTCTCTAAGTTTTTAATTTAAACCCTTTCACTCTCTTAAAAGCTGCTGCAAGTGCCTGCACTGCCATGCGATGCCCTATTTAGGTACTAACAGGACAGCGAGGAGCTCACAGATCTCCAGCTTCAGAAAAATTATCAAAAAAGGGTCATTCCTGAATTATCAGCAAGAGGTGCTTATTTTCCAGCTCTAACATTTTGATGTTAAGCCAAAAAGCTGTAAATATCTCGACTACACTCACAGGTTCTATGCTGTTTAAAAATCCGCTTTCAGAAATTATTACCATGGTTTTGGGGGAAGGGGGAAGAGGGGCTAAAAAACGATTTTACTAATGTGTGAAATGAAAAAGACCTATAGGTCCCCTTCCACGCTGCATTACTTATAACAAGTACAAATAACCACTTATTTTCCCTCTGGATTTATAAATCACATCTTTCACTATTTGGTAGGTATTCTAGCATTTTTGCCATCATTATCTGATAATATTAAAAGCAAAATCTTTCATCAGCTCCAATAGTTAGCAATTGGACAAGTTCCAACTCCTGCCTGCACAACTACACAGTTAAAAATTAGGACACAGCACCCTATACGATCAGAAAGGAAATAACTGGAAGCAGTGCCCTGCTAGCCGATCTGGAAAAAGCAAATTTTAAAGTCTTAAATATGAATGAAAAAGAAAGTGATTCAGCTGGAACCCTGGCTCGCAGGGCTAGCTCTTAATGTACATCGGAGGTCCTCGGTTCTGAGCAGCATGCTTCCCAATGAGAAAGGTCATTCCCACAAACAGAGTATAAAGGAAAAGTACCATCCACAGTAGAACCCCAGAACCCAGACGAGCCACGCTTTAAAAGCACATTGCAGTAAAAAAAAAAAAAAAAAAA
>VWZS01010362.1:428882-514221 GCA_013397075.1 Rhabdornis inornatus | reverse complement strand
GGACGGACGGATGGTTGCCCCGCTCCCGCACAGAGCGGCAGGGCCGCGCTCCGCCCGGCAGCTGCACCGGCCCGCGTTTCCCTACACCGCCCGGCTGCAGCCAGGTCCCCGCAGCCCCGTTAGGCCNCCCGCTCCCGGCCCCGCGCCCGGCCCGCTGCTCTCCTGCCTCCTCCCCTCCTCGGGCCCGGGAGGGGCAGCCCGGGGGCGCCGCGGGAGCCCGAGCGCAGCGCGGCGCCTCCATGAGCTCCTGAGCTGCCACCCTGCCCCGTCCTCCCCGCGGCAGCGGCTCCAGGTGCGCGGGTCCGAGCAGAGCCGGGACGCAGCTGGCTGCAATGGCGTCCAACATGGACCGAGAAATGATATTGGCTGATTTCCAGGTAAATTTCAAGCCGCCGCTACACTGCTGTGGCCTCTCGCTGCTTTTCTCTTTCTCCTCGTTGCTGTGCTGCTTGTTCTTTGTGGGGAGGTCCGGGGTGGTGGGTGTGAAGCCCACCCTCTGAAGCCTCTGCTCTCCTTTCCTTCTTTTTTATTTGTCAGAAATGAGGAGCGTGTGCCCTCTTCTCTCAAGGTGCATGAACAAAATGTCTTCTTTAACTTAGAGAGTTTCAGTTTTTAATTAATAAAAAAAGAGCTTTTTCATCCACTTTGCTTGTTCCTGCCCTCTGAAACCACCCAGGCCCTGGGACAGCTGTGAGGCAGCTCACTTGGAAGAGGCAAATGCCAGGGAGGATCCAAAACTCACCAGTCCACATGATTTGTCACAGTGTTTGTAGTGAATCACTTGCTGGTACTGCAGATTAGTGCTGAACAGAGGTGTTTCCATTCCAGCATCAACACTAAACTCCATGGTTGCCTCAGCCTGTGACTGTTGTGATGACGGTAAAACTCTTCCCACCCTATTCCAAACAACAGCATGTTTGTGTACAAGGGAGGAATATGCTCTTCAAAGTTCTTTGTTACCTTTCCTTCTCTCTACAAAAGGGTTGTAATTTAGCTTCAGGCTTCTAAATCTTATCCCCAGAGTAAAGCCTTTCTGTAAGTAAAAGTAATGTGTTTAGGAGCATATATTGCTTCTTAATATTGCTTGTTTTTATATTGCTTTTCTAAGACCAAGTAAAAAAGTGGAGAATACCTGCATTTAAAATAGTGAGGGGAGCCAAGCACATCTGGGAAGGGAATCAGATAATATTTGTATATAATTTTTTTAATATTTGCTTTTCAGTCTATCCGTTTTTTTTTTTTAAGCTCTGTCCATTTGCAGTGGGTGTTCTAACATGGATAGGCACCTGGATGTTCTTGGATTGATTTGTAAAACTGCCACCTGTATGTTCAGCTTCTTAAAAGACTGTTTTCCAGCTGTCAGCAGTGAAACTATTTGATTTAGTTAAAAAGAAAAAATACTAATCCCTCCAATTCACTTTGTGTGTGTGTTTCTTTGGAGCTACAGGTAGGGTGATTGCAGTGTGCACAGTAATTCCTGTGTATTATGTAATTAAGTAATTCCTCTGTTGCAAAAGGTACCTGGTATCTCACTGATGTAGCTCATGGAGTTCCCAGCTGATAACAGGGAACTGTCATCCCCTTCTGTATCCCAGTATCTTATGCCCTTGTTCGTTAAAATGCTTACCAAATATTACTATATTGATACTACTTTGTTATGCTTGGAGATACTTTTGTGTATATAAGGAATGACATCCCAGTTTTAGGGCTGGGATTTCACAAAGGAGTTTTTCCAGGAATGGCACACTGTGTGAAAGGAAACTGAGATCCCAACTCTGCATTTGTACCAGTGGGAACAGAGTCTTACAGAAGAACCCCACGTTATTATCTGAACTTACAATCAGGAATCCCAGATGACGAAATTAGTGGCTGGTGAATGTAAGATTATTTGTTTAATAGAATTTTCAATACAGATTTACACTTTCCAGGTGTTTTATGCTATTTTGCAGTATTATTGTGCTTGACTTTTGAAACTGTTAATAAAAGTAAAAGTGCAACTGCAGTGTTTGTACCATGAAGACAAGCAAGTATGATTGCAAACTTGCAAGTGGGTGGGTGGTGGAGTCACAGAAACCAGTTTTGGGTCAGGGTGGATGACATAATGTGTCTGAACCTAGGATACAGGAAATATTTTATCATATACCAATCCTTACTTATAAAGAGCCCAAACAAAATACAATTTTCCTCTTGTATTTCAGCAGACAGCTTTCTGTTTCATTATATTTCTTTTAAAGATAACATCAAGTGTCTACCCGATTTTGAAGTACTGAACTGTTAATTGTCATGCTGTTAAAGCTTCAGATTAGTAAAGGACAATGTCAGTCATTATTAGGCCTTGTATCTTTAGACTGTTACGAAACAGTAAAGGTTTTTGGGTCTTTTAAATGCTTGGTGGAATTTGCAACTCATTCACTAAGAATTTAAAATGGAGAATAAAACGTGATGTGCGAAGTAATTCTGCATGATTTTCCCTTCTATATTTCCTGTACCTTTTAATTAATAAATATGTTTCTCAGACTTCTGCTGCCATCTTCTATGTTTATGTGAGGTGTCTTGTGGAAGAATGTTGCACACAGTGAAAATTTCAGAAGCAATTCTTTGTAGTTCAGTTCGGCTAATCTTTGGTGAATTAAACTGGGAGGGAAGCTTCCATCACCATTTCACCCTTACCTTTCCCAAGCTGTGTTTAAGGGGGATAGAGTAGTGGTCTTAAACTTCTCAAAATTGAAAGGGTTTTGTCACCCCATTAAAAAAAATAATGAAATCATGCTTCTGTGAAGCTTTCATAGATTTATTTTGTATCTTCCAGATTTGTTAGGGATTTTGCCTAAAGCAGGAACTTGTATTACATTTGTTTTTTTTTTTTTAGCTCTGACTCTAGTAACAGGTTACTTCTACATTTGAAGGTACTAAAGTGAATTACTTTTAAAGAAGTGTTTGGCATATACGTATATATATATATATATATACACACATATACACAAACCCATGCGATTTTATGAAATATTTTAAGTATAGAGTGAGGCACAGTGAGTGATCTACCAAAATATTTTTGCGTAATGTCTCAAAACAATTTAAGCCTGTTCTGTGTGGTTTGTAATTATTTTCTTTTCCTCTCCTTTTTAATGAGGCTACTGTGTGCTACTCAGGGAGCACAAAATACGTATTCATGCATGTGGGCTGTATAAGCAACCTGCCTAACTTTTCCTTCTTAGGCCCACACTTAGGAAAGATTATGCAGAAGCTTTGCTTTGTACATGAGCAGTCTGATTGTTTTCAGTGGAAGTAGCTGATGTAGAGTTCAGGACTAGAACTTGCACAAACAAGTTTTAGATATTTTACTAAATGCAGTTCAGAACTTCTCCACAAAGTGTCATTGGCATAAAGGAAAAACTCCATAGGAAAAAACACAACAGCTTGTGTTAGTAGCATAAAATCTTTAAAAAGGTGGCTGCACGTGAATTGGTAATAGTGATGCTTCCACATACTTCGCATACTGGGGGAAATAAGGGCATATAATTTTTACCAAATTTTTAACAACTGTTTTTTGTTGTGTTTAACTGAAAAGGTTTTTTTCCATCTTCAGTGGGATACCCAGGTGGTCACATGGTACAAATATACTCATGATCTTTTGCAGTTTGGGGTCTACTTTTCACTATAAAGAAAACAGATATTTTTTCCCCTTTTTTAAATTGTAAAATTTAGTTGCACAGAGCTTGATTTAATTGACATAAATTCGTCTTCATTCCCAAAATTTAACTTTGAGTATTGGCAGAAGTGTCAGATATTGATGTTTTTGCATGCTAGCACTTTTGCTTTTGATTTTACAGCTTCACTTAGGATTGGAAATAAAATTAACAAGAATATATTTTTGTCCTTATAAGTTATGTCCACCTATAGGACCACTTTATTCATGCTGTGTGCTTGTCCTCACAACAGTCCTAAATGTGGAGTGGGCCTAAGGGTTGCAGTACTGTGGGAGTCACCAGCTCCTGTGTGTCCATATATCTGGCACACTGGAGCTTCAGGAGGAAATTTTTCAAAGATTTCACATTTTTCCTCATTGACCAAATAAGTAAGTAGCTCAGGATTTGGTCAGGGTGGGAGGATTTCAGAGTGAAATGACAGGACTCAAAAATCCTTGCTTTCATTGAGACAACGGATTTCTAGTAGTTTTCTTCTTCCCTCTTTTATCTATGTTCATTGTGAAACCAAGGTATGTGCTTTTTTTTCCTTTTCCAAATTTTTAAAAAACTGGATAATAGACTACTTTTGTGTGATTCACACACTTGTGTAAAAAAAGTATTTCCTTTTTTTTTCAAACTTAAACTTTGTGTCAGTCTCTTTCATAAAAACAGGTTTGTGGGAGGAGCAAGGGGAATTGGGAAGGAAGAACCTCATTTCCATCACTTGCAGCAAAGTGAGAAAGCATGCTAAATGATTGTGTTTTAAATTATAAGATTGACCATGACAGTGATACATCAGTTTATTATTTTTTGTTTTGTTTGTTTTTGAAGATTTAATTGTAATTCAATCTACTTGTTTCCTTCTGGAAGGGCGAAAATTAAAGAAACTGGAGAATCTTTTCACCTGGAGGTTAACACAGTGCTGTTAAATAACTGACAAGATAAAGTTTTTAGTTTGGTTTGCGTATTTTTGTTATTATCTGATTCAGCCCTGTAGAAGATTATCTCAGTTGTGAACAGTTTTACTGTCCGACAGTCTGTGAGCAGAATTTACATTTGTATTATTATTATTTTTTTTTAGGGGTGCTAAGTGACCTTTGCTTTCTTCTGTGTTTGTTGGCATGGTGGCTTAGGTTTTCTGTCATTTTAAGTTACTGGCAGTATAAAGATTTGATGGGTGGAAAAGGTAGGCAGATACAGGAATAGCTTCAAGTCACTACCTTTGATTCTGGCCCCTGACTGTGACTTAGGATGGGGGCTGGGAATTGTTTCAAACATTTCTGTAAGGATAAACCACTCACTGTGTGTTCTGAACAAATCTCAAAGCTGGTGTCCTTAATATTGATTTCTGAAAGAAAAAGGCATGTTTTGTCACTAAGGTACTGGGGCAGAAAGGGCTGTTCTTGCTTTCTTTGCAGGCTTTCAGTGGAGTGTTGGGAATTTGGAACAAGGTCCTCAACAAAAGGAACTTGCTGAAGAGAATTCCAGTCAAAGCTTAAACATAAGCTGGAGGACATTTTCCAAAGATTTAAAGTTCCTGGAGGCCTACATTTTCATTGGAAGGTCTCCCTACTTAGGTGTATACACCTATCTGGGTGTATATTTCTTCAGATCTGTCTGAGCTTAAACCTCAGTCTTACTCAAACCAAACCTCTCTTTTGTGTGGCCTCTCTGTAGAATGTAGACTGCAGTGAGTTCTGAACTAAGCTCTGCAGGTCTCTCCACAGTAGCTGGAAGGAAATCCAGTACTCTAGAGCTTGGAAATCAGGGTTTGGGATAGACAGATTTGTTTAATCATACCCTCCTACTGGGTCTCTTTAGTTAAAAGTGGGCTCTGCTGGGTTTCTAAGTCAGGTGCCCAGATGCTCAGCACTGCTTCACCTGACCTGTTTGAGTGGATATAGGTTACTGTATCTTTAGTTAAATTTTAAAATAAATAACAGAACTGTTTTTCAGTGTAAAAAGAGGCCTTTAGGACACTGTAGGATGTTGAAGTTCATGCTTGTGAGGCCTCTTAATTTGCATTTTGATTAGAATTCCTTTTAATCCTTGTTGGATTTTATCACATTATAATTTTGTGCATTACACAGGCAGTAACACCTTTGGAACTGGTAATTGGACTTCTCAATTTGGAACACAATTGGTTTTATTTACTCTAAGTGGCCCTAGGGCCAAGAGACAGGATAAAAGCATACTGCATGCTTAGTGTATTCTAGCTTGGTTATTGCCATTTTCATTGTCTGCTACCAATGACTTCTGCCATCACTTCTATTAATTTTTTCTCTGTGGGTTTTTGGAGTTTCATTTCTTTAGATATGTTTAGGCTCAGCTCAGTTGTCATCCCAAAGTTTAGGTTCATCAGAACAAGGCTAATTTGATTTAGTGGCCTTTAAACTGAAGGTGAAGTGGGTTCCAGAGTCACAAATAAGAAGTTGAAGTAAGAGTGATGTCCTTTTAGAAACATAACTTGGATATTCCCATTGATAGCTCTTAATGGAAAAGCCAGTTAATTTCTTCCATGTAAGGGCAGATAGTTAATTAGAAATACTAACCGACATTTATAGAGAAGGAGGCTACTATGACTATGATTTGTGTGCATTACACTCCTGCTGTAGGAACCTAAGTAATTTACCACTGGAGCACCAATTTGTCTTTAGAAAGAGGTTTATTCTGTTTTTTTCATTCAATTACCTTGAAAAGACTCTTCACATCATAGTAACCGTTTCCATCAGCCCATTCATGTAGGTATTTGGGTTAGTAGGTCACTGAAACAGATTGAGAGGTGGTAGCTGGAGGATCCTTTTCCAAATGCCATGACAACCAGTACAAATTATAATATTGAAATTATTAATTGTATGTACTCCCAAAAGCTAGGAATGGGTTTTCATTGAAAGATAACTGTGAAAATTATTTGTCATATTGAAAATACCACATGGCTAATATATGTTGGTAAGCAAGGATCTTCTACAGTAAACTTTACACTTCATATTTTCATATTTTTGTGTGGAAGGAGGTGTGGGAGAGGATGAGCGTTTGAGCCATTTGCTACATGTCTTAAGGGGCCTCGAGAATCTCCCATCTTGAGAATATTGTATTGGAGCTGGAAAGCCTGAAAGGGTGGAGTTTTCCACTCTGTTTGGGCAGTTCTTATCATTCAGTTACCATTGCAAGTCTAGTTTTCACACACTTCCATACTAGAAGCAAAAGGTAGTTTTTAAAGGAGCTACACGACATATCTTTGGTAGGGTTTCATATTTTTCTAGTTATTGAATAAATTTGTGCATATGTGGGGCGGCCATTAGATGAGTCCTTTCCTTTAACTACTGTAGGAACTAGAATAAAAGGCCTGGGGAAGTACCTAACATTTTACTCGTTCCTCATTATTTGGATGAAAGGAAATGACATGCTTACACTGGATTGATACCTACTAATTAAACCCATTTTTTAGAGTTGACTAGTTAATGTGCAATTGTAAAAGGAAACTGCTCAAAGAGGAAATCAAAGCCCAAATGTATGCATGACATGTTGTTTGGTCTATCAGAATAGTCATCTACTGGTCCTCTATGTCTGACTGGTTAAGCAGGTCTTTGTTCCACAGCAGTAGTTAGTGCTTTCAAAAGATGTCTCTTAAGAGCTTCAGCTTTAATGAATTATTTTGAAACTAGAACAGAGTACGTTACCCCTTGGGTTATTTTATATAGGTTTCATATTTTATCTATTGCGGGAAACAATTTGTAAAGACAAGAACACTGAAACTGAGTCACTTCTATAATTTTTTTTTCTAAAGGTCAGGTTGTTTGTGTGAGCAAATACCAAAGGTGCCATATCAGCTCAGATCGAAGACCCAGCTGGCCTAATGTCTCTTCTACAGCAGTGGCTGGTTCTTAGGAAAGAGCTGAAAAAAACAGGATGTGAATGGATTTGCCTCATCCTAGTTTCTGGAAGTCAGCATTTTGAAAGCTTGATGATGGGGTTTGTTGTAAAACTTTGGAAATAAACTGAGTCAGCTTGAATTAGTCTTGTGTTCTTCAACTGACTGAGCTCTTGAGAGACATTTGAGTAGTTTTGTGATATGTGAGTTTGCTGTATAGAAGCTGTGTTCACTTCTCCTCAGTGTGTCGTATACATGTACATACTAAGCCTATTCTATATACTTTATTGGAATTTCTGCTGTTTCTTACTAGTACAGAAGTCAAATTTGAACTGTGGAAATCTTAACCCCTTCTGGTTTGCACCACAAAAAACTCACATTAGCACTGTGGGAATGTGGTGTTTATTTCACCTTTAATCAAGACTGATTTAAAGAGGAGTCTGCTGTGGAAAACTTGTATTTAAGTTCCTTTAAAGGTCGGGGGACTCACAAATCTCGTGGTTTGTTCTATATGTCTCTGCTGACGTTTTAGGATGAGAGTGTTTTCTGTACATATATCAGCTGTGTTACAGGATGGTCCCAAAGCTCCTCAGTGGTGGGTATCAGTGCACAGAATTCATGTAGCTTTTCTGATATGCACTTGCTTTCTTTGAATACTTCTGTACTATTTTCTTCCTTTGGTCCCACTGACTTATTATCAGGCTTTCTTGTCCTGACGGTTTTAAAAGCTTATATAATTTTTATGTCTTTAGAAAACTGTTTTTTGCCTTTTTTTTTTTCTTTTCAGGCCTTGTTGGCCTGTGCTATTGGTATGACCTGTGCTTGAAGTTTAAATGTGCATCTGTTTCCCTGCTCTGGATGCCTGTTGGTCTTGGCTGGGGTAGAGTTAATTTTCTTCCCAGTGTCTTTTTTGGGGCTGTGCTTTGGATTTGTGCTGAACACAGAGTTGATAATAAGGAGGTATTTTTGTTGTTGGTGAGCAGGGTTTGTGCAGAGCCAAGGCTTTTTCTGCTTCTTGTACTGCTACACTGGGGAGGGGGCTGGGGATGCACAGGAAGTTGGGAGGAGAACAGTTGGGACAGAGGACCCAAAATGAGCAAAGGGTTTTTCCAGACCATATGACATCATGCTTGGTATATAAAGTGGGGGGAAGAAAGAGGAAGAGAGGATCTTTGTAGTGATGGTGTTTGTCTTCCCAAGTAACCACTGCATATGGTGGGGCCCCAGTGCCCTGGAGGTGGCTGAACACCTGCCTGCCCATGGGAAGCAGGGAATTATTTCTTTGTTTTGCTTTGCTTGTATAGGTTTCTTTTGCTTTCCCTATTAAACTGTCTTTATCTCAAACTATGAGTTTTCCAGCTTTTACCTTTCTGATTCTCTCCCTGGTCCCACTGCTGGGGCAGTGAGTGAGCAGTTCCATTGGGCTTGGCTGCTGGCTGAAGTTAAACCATGCCAGTGCCTTTTCCAAGTTTTGAAGAATATGTCTGTTCCTTGCTGTCCCATTCTTCACAAAAAATTTAAAAAAGTGTTTGTGGAATGCTGACTAAAATATTCTTTTGTATGGATTAGTACTCTTCCATTGTGTGCTTATCTGGAAAGTGGCTTTTATTTATTCTTGAGTTGCTTTTAAAGTTCTGCTGCTTTTGAGACAATGAGCAGAGAAGAGAGGAGTGCAGATGTGCAGCAAGTGTTTTTTTTGACCCATGCAATTATTTTCCTTTTTCCTTCCATTTTTCTTATGTGGTACTTAAGGGCAAAATGATTCATCAAACCTTGAGGTTTTGCCTTCACTGACATATTAATAAAAGTATTAAACAAACACAAACTTTGGGATAATCCTAACTAAAACATTTTGTAGTTGTTGGGTAAAGGCTGTCTTCAGTCCTCAGGAAAGACAAATGGGTTTGGTAGTGTAGAGTACTAATTAATGGGTACTGACTTTTGGTTTGTTTTTTAATTCAGTTTCACCACTGCCCTTTGTATGTAACACGTGTGGCTTAAACACTGGAGTGTTAACATGGGGCTTGGGAGCCTTGAGTTCATGTCTTGGCTCAGCTCATGGGCTTCCTAGGGATCTGCCTTCGTGGTATTCTGGAATCAGAATTTGCTCCAGAGTCTTGAGAGAGTTCACAGTCTGCTGGAATCCATTTGAAAGTGGTTAGTGTGGTCCTGAGTGAGTTAGTTCTGCTGAGAAGTGGTTAGAGCTTCATGCTACCAGTTCAGACTTTGTCCCCAGCTTGCTTTGTTTGGAAGGCTTGCAGTCATCTCAGAGTGTGGGCAAAGTTCACTCCTGTCTACTTGGTAGCTATAGGTTGGAATGTCTTCTGTGACCTTCAGAAATATTATTTTTTCTTTCCCCCCATTCCCTCACCCCTCGCTTTGCTTAAGGGGATGCTCAAATAGTAGAATGATGAAACTTGTAAATAGTTGCATGTGGGAGTTGAAATGCATTGGGCAAACTTTATCCTGGCATATTTGCCTAAAACCTTTCCTTGATTTCTGATGCTGGTAAGTAAATTAGCTTGTTTTTGCTAAATGAACAGCTGATGAATCTGCTTATTTTTACCAGATAGTCTTTTGAGTTATGTAAAAACAGAGAAGCATTCTTATCTCTTCAGTTAGATGCTTGCAGTAGGTGACCTTTCAGTCTGTGTCTTGGTCGATATGCCTGGATGTTGTTTTTTTAGTGTTTGTCTGAAACAGAAGTAAAAGTTAATTTAATAACCATGGATGACTCATACTAAGAACAGTCTCAATACACCAGTGGGGTTGTTGCAAGGTTAGAATGAGCAGGGATGCCACAGAGGGGTGTAGCTGATGGAGTCTGTCGAGGTGATCCTGAGACAGGTGGGACTCTGGGATGAGAAGAACTGAGGTACCAAAAAATCTCAGTTGTGAGTGTCTGAATGTGCTGCATTTCTTGATAGCCCAGAAGGGAGTTACACAGGCATTTAAAATTTGATATTATGCTGCTAAAGCCTTTACTTGCTTGGCTGGGCATATTGGCTTAACTTTGTCTGTTTTGGGGGAAGAAATGTTGCACTTTGTTTCACTAGCTTTGAAGTAATCATCATTGCAACAGTGTATGTGTGAATTTAAAGCAAATTTTCTGGCTTACTAATATGTCATGGGTGAATTAGTGTCCTAAATCTTTCTGGGTTTGAGTGGACTTCTACCAGATACAATCTAGAGCTAGTCTTGGTTCTTTGTAGACTTGATAATTATCCTTGACTGCTGAACCATTCTGATAATGGATGAGAAAAGGAAGCAAAGTACTATGTTTGACTCTAGAAAGAGGAAACTCAGGATTGGATTGTTTAAATATCTTGCATCCAGAAACCTGATTTTTGTTAGGAATGCTTGGAAAGGGAATTAAGGATTTTTCTAGAAGTAGTAGTAGCCACACAGTGGGCCGTACTAGTGTTCCAGGAGCCCGAGGGAGGCCATTCCTTCTCATTGTACAGGTGAGATGAGACCACTGCTGCCAGGAGTACTGTGTTCAGTGTCAGTCACTCCACTGACAAAGCAGAGCGAGTCCAGTGAAGGGTTACTTGGAAGGGAGGAGGCTGGAGCATTTTTGTGTGAAAGGTGATGTTAAAGGAGCTGGCTTTGTGTAGCCTGGGAGAGAAGGCTGCAGGAGGATCTAGTTGCTGTCTCAGTTGTACAGTGGGTGATAACAGACAATACAGAATCAAATTTCTCTTGGAGTTGGAGGGTGAGAGTGGATATAGGTTACAGCTTGGGAAATGATAATTAAATATAAGGAAAAACAGTTCTCAGTAAAGGTGGAAGCACTGGAACAAACTGCCCAGAGAGGCTGTAGACTCCCTGTCTTTGGAGATAGGCAAAATCTGGCAGGGAGTTGAAGTGTGTCTGTGAACTGTCTGGTTGTAATTGTAGAGGTGAATAAAACACTAAGGTAAATCTTGGTTCTATTACAGAGGGAATATGCAAGGAGGTAAGTAATATCATTTACTGTATCTCAAATGCTACTCAGAACAGCTCTGAGTGGTTTGTTGTTTTTAAGCTGTTGATTTTAAGCTGTAATTCAGCTGTCCTGAGCAGGTTTATGGCTGGGACTCAAGGAGTTTTCCATGCTCCTGGTCTCTCTGAACTTTTGAAGAGTAGGTTATGCAAGGGACAGTGAATTGATTTTTAACAATATATGTTCTTTGCCAGCATTTTTTATGTCTCTTGAAAACCTCATATATCTTTATGGAATGGAGTTAACTCTAGTTGCTGTGCTCTATCTAGTGATAAAATTTTATTTAGTGCTTTCAAAAGTAAGCACTTCCTAGGGTGCTGTCTGTGCACTCACAGGTGTGTTAATGCTGACTTCCTGAGCTGTTGTAGGAACTCCCAGAGGGTGAAAGCCTTTCTTCCTAGATAATCCTGTTGAATCTTTTGGTGCCTTCATGCAGTTGTTTCTTTGGGCACTGTAGCTTTGGATAAACATTGAAATGGTGGACTGAGCTACAGATTTCTTTTTTAATCTGACTGTTACAGGTGTGAGTGGTACCCAGTGTAATTCACAGCTGTCTGTCTGCCTGGTTTTAATGGGCCTGAACCTGTTGTACAAAATGTTTTAGGCCTAGTTTGGGTTAGCTTAGAGATGGGACAGTCCCATTTTTGGAGAAAATGCAGCTACTGTTAGTAGGCAAAGGAAAATATGGAATTGTTCAAAAGGAATGTTGAGACTTAGGCCAAATGTGGCCTTTTGGATACTTTGCCTGCCTCATTTTGCCTTGGTGAGCAGGAGAGTGGTGCCACAGGTGAGAGACATCCTGCCTTGCTGCCAAATACCATATGCTGCCAAATAAATACCACGTACTGCCAAATAAATACCATGTGCTGCCAGCTCCTGTGCAGCAGCTGCAGCCTCTGCCTGTCAGGGCAGCAGTGCCTGGCTGTGAGTGAGTCCCAGCAGCTGCAGGAACAGCCCAGCTCTGTGCTGGGAGCTGCACTTGGCCCTTCCAGCTCTGCCATGCAACAATTGCCTGGATCCCTGCAGCAGGTGCTGGGGAGCAGCTGCTGCCAGATGGGGAGGGCAGCTGCTTCCCTGGGGTGGGGAGGTGGCTGGAGCCTGTGCTCTTGGAGTGGGGTGGCACAGAGGGTCTCCAAACCCAGATCCAGCTGTTACAGCTGCTGGGGTCAGACCACCCTGCAAGGGATTTAGAAAAGCCAGTCTCATCCTGCTTTACAGCTTTCTGGAAGCAGCTCCTAGGTTTGTCTCAAATGCCTTGGAGCCTGTCTGGCCTCACAACTTCTTTCCTATTGAATTGTTTCCTCAGTGGCTAGTTTGCTTCTTTTATTAAGGTTAATCTTGCTGTGCAAGAATAGGACCCCTAATGGTCACCTGTGAAACATTCCAAGAGTAAGGTCTCTGTCATTGTGGGGATATGAAGCTTCCTGGAAAAAAATTTGGAGAACACTCAGAAATTTTATTATGTGAAAATTTCAATCTGCCTGGTGGAAACACTTACCTGCCCTGGAAAAGCAGGATGTGAAGAAAGTTGTTTTAACATTCAGTAACTTTATCTTCAGAATCTTATTATGTATTCAGCACACAACTATAATTTTCTCATCTTCGCATTCGTTTTCCTCTTGTGTGGTCTGGAAAAGCACAGAAGTGACTGCAGAGTCTTTGGAGCTTCTCTGAAGGCTGAAAATGATATCCTAGATTTACAGGAAATGCAGAGAGGAGGAGGAGGAACTTGTTCTACCTTTTCTTCTCCTTTGTCCTCAAAGAAAAATTCTTTGGTTTCTTTCTGATGTGTAAAGGCTTAGAAATCAGTGAGCCTTCAAGGTTTTACCTTTTCTGTGGTGGTTTGTTTCTTTCATCTTTTGATGACTTAGAAGATGTGCTACTTGTTCACTGAAACAAGATTTAGTAGTATTCAGGTAGGAATTTTCTTTTAAAATATTTAATGCCTTCTGTTAAGCAGGTCTCTCATGAAAATAAAGCTGAATAAAAAAATCTGTGAATAAAAAGTCTCTTCAGCCTCTTACTTTACTTGCTCAGTAACAAAGATGTATTTTTGCATCTTCAGAGCTCATCTGCTGTGCTGTATTTTGAAGGATTTTTTCACTTCTGATTCTGAATGAATTTAACTTTATTTTTCCTATTTAATTTTTGTTTGTTTGTTTCTTGCTTGGGTAGAATAAAAGGAATAAATATGGTGAAAACATCTTTATGTATTGTAAATAAGTCCTGTGAATTCTAGGCTGCCTTTCTAGATAAGTGAGACATAGAGCCCTAAGGTGCCAGGTGTTCCTTGGACTTGTACCAATGAAATTATTCCAAATATAATGGAAATACAGTCAGGTAATATGGGAAGCAGTCCATATAAATATTCCATCCATAGGAAAAGCTTAAATCAGCCCTTGCAATTAGGGATGAGAGGCAAACCCATGAGGAAGCAGACTTTGTTAATTCTGTTACTCACAGAACCTGCTGGTTTCCTGTGTGTGTTTCCCTAAAGAAAACAAAGGCAAGAGCAGGCCAGGTTGTTCTGGGACTAATCTGTCACTACAGAGCCTTTGACGTCATGTCACACTTGCCAGTGAGGGACTGCCTGCCTTGTGTGCTTAATTTCTTAGGGAAAATCAAAGACATGCAAACCAGATGATTTTCTTTAATTTAGCTTGCATGGCACCATGCAGGTACAAGGAAGCAGCTTTAATTTTTGGTTTCTGGGGGTTTTTGGTCTCACTGATGGCTTCTGTTTATGTATGTATTGTTTGAATGTTGAAATATAATAAGATTCTAAATAATCTTAATTTGCTGCAACTCTGATGTTAACAGTGTGTTGAGGAAGATCTGGGAATGTCTGTTTTATGGTTACATTGATAAGTAGCACTCATTCTTTCCTGCTGCAATTCTGAAATGTTTGTTTTCTGTTTTATTGACAACTAGCAAAAATGGTCCATCTGGAAAGTGAAATCTTAGTTTAAGAACTCCTCAAAATCAAATATTAAAAAGGACTGTAGGAATAGTGCAAAGATTTAAACCAAAGCTGCTTGTCTTGACTGTTAAGAATTCTGATGATTTTTCTTTTCAGCTGGTGTTTACACCTGTCTGTTCTTGTTACCCAGTGACTCTGCATTGCTAAGTGACCAAGAGCAGGCTTCTGTTTTACATTGTAAATCATCAGAAAGATGATTCAGGAAGGATACAGACACATAGGTGAATTAGTTCTTTAATTACTCTGCCCTCACTGTGTTGAGTTAACTCCTTTCACTATGTGCTGTGGCAGAAGGATAAGCTAATTTTGTTTAGTTTATCTCAAAATGAGAGTATGCCAAAGTGAGCTGAACTGATTTGCAGTTAATATGGGCTGAGAGAGGACAGTGGCAAGTCAGAAGAGCTGCAGGAATGATAAAAAGAGGGGACAACTAAAACCAATGTTAAATCCTGAATTGTAGGTACCATCTCCTCAACTTCATCTGCACAGCCCAGGGGTGAAAACAACGCAGTGTTGGTCAAATTCTTATTGTAGGTTGGAAACAAGGTAGTTCTTAAAAAAGTCATGCAGATTTCGCAGGGCTGACAAATGAGAGATAGTAATTATTTCTGTAATGACCACGTTAAGTGTATTTCACTGAAATGCAAACAGAAAGACTGTCACTTCTGCAGAGCTTTTTCTCAAAGCAGGATTTTTTGCAGCAGATCTTTTCACATCAGTTCCAGTGGCAGGTTGATGGTAGCATGAGCCATCCTGTGATTTCAGAAAGGACAAGCTCAAGCCCTATACTCTTCAAACCTGCCTGATATAAGTGTATGTAAATGTATAAGCATTTGCTGGGGATTGTGTTGAAGTGTTGACCCATTTTTAACTTCAGAACTAACCGCAAGAAATAATGGAAAATAAGGCAAAATGATGCTTCTGAAGAGCAAAGTGGTATTTTTTTAGGGTTCCCAGTGTGAAGTGGGTGAAATTCAGCATTAACACAGCATGGTCTGAAGTGGAAGAAATTTCGTCTTGTTGCAGAGAGGATCAGTGTGGTCATGAGAGGATTGTGTAGCAGTAGAAACTGCTGCCTCCCCTCTGCAGGCAAAATTCTCCATAATTTCATCTTGTGGTCCTTCAGACTGGTCCATTTTGTGTTGACATACTGCATGTAGTGCCTTGTAAGTGTGGAATTTTTCAGGGTTGAATTTAGGAAGAGAGAATTGGCCTTGAATTTCTCCATGATTTCTTCTTTTTATGTTTTCATGGTTGTAAACTGGGAGAAAAGTCAGAACATGGGAAATACATGACCTGATTGCTTTTTATGTCTTGGAAGGAAAAATGTGTTTGCTTAGCCTCCTTCTTCTCTTACGACATAAAGGGAATCAGGAAAATGATCTGTTTGCTGCTGCTATCTAGTTCTGTATTATTACTGTTAAAAGGTTTGTTTTTTTTTATTTTTTGGACACAGTTTTATATACCACAGTTTTATATAACTATGTGGTAGAGCAGAAGGAACATGGTCATGTTTCAGATCTTGTAAAAGTCTGAACTCCTCTTGTATGTTTGAAGACAGAGCATAGCTTTGGTTAGGATGAAAGATAAATTCCAGAGGGAAACTTAACTGTTTCTTTTTTCTCTTCTGGTAAAATATATCTGATAATCTTCAATGTGAATGGTGGCAAATATGTGGCAGAATGAACAGCGATGCTCTGCCTGCTGAAGTTGAATAGTTGAAAAGGTCTGGGTATCAAAAGAAGGCAGCAGGTTGCTGCATCCCAGTTTTTGCTGAGTAGAGGCGCTCTTGGGTTTGGAATTAAGCTCAGTTCAAAGTACAGTTTTATGAGGGTTAACATAACGTTAACAATACCAATAATACTATTGTGTTAGATTTCTTGAACTAGGTGAAGCCAGAGTATAGGACTAGAACATCAAGGGTTTTTTATGCTCCCTTTTAAACTAGTATGAGTGCATCATAGCTTTGAAGGTAGAACTCTCAAAACGTCTTTATGGGACAGCACTATTGTCCTAATTTTACAAATAACTACTTGGTCTTACTTCCCTAGGTGGCTTGCTCAAGGTTACACAAGAATCCTCTGGTGGAACAGGGAATTATATCTAAATGTTTGATGTTTAAAACCTGAAGTCTGATTTCAGGATTACCTTTTTGTTACAGAAAGGGAAAACCTTTCCTGTCATCCTTCTGAAATTAATTGAATTATAAGTATTAATACCCTCATTTTGATCAATGCTTTTAATTCTGTTTACTGCTTCTTTTTATTTTTAGGCATGTACTGGTATTGAAAATATTGATGAAGCTATAACGTTGCTTGAACAAAATAACTGGGATTTAGTGGTAAGTATTCTAAGAAAATGACTTCATAGATCAACCCCATGTAACAGTGACATGGCATCTTGCTGAGACAGCTGGTAGCTTTATTTCAAATTTGGGGGTGTCTCGTGGCTGGGACAAACAGGTTGTTTATTGTGCAGACTGTTTCTGGTCTGTTAAAGCCTCATCTCCAAGTAAATGTGACCCTGACTTGTACAAACTCTGCTCTGATTGTCTTCAGGTTTTTTTTAATTTCTTTCTTGTCCTCTAAAGCCATGTTTCACATTTTGTTTAGTTTCCTTTTGGCTTCATTTTGTAAGAAGTATTATGAAGGGTAGTGTTTTTAGAAGACCTGTGTATGCACACATGGGTTTTTGGGGATTTAGGTTCCTGTGGAAGAAATAGAAGGTGAAACAACTTCTCCAAATTTTCATGTGCTTTTAATTTAAAATTAGGATTGTTGCTCTTCTATTGTTGGTGGTTGTGCATAATTGAGTCAGATGATTAAAAAAGGCATAGCTTTATTTAGATTTGGTGCTATCCAGACACCATTAAGCACAAACAAAAAACCCAACAAACACTCATCCTGAAAAAACCTCTCCTCTATTTTGCAACAAGGTTCAATGTGCAGACAAATAGCAGGAAACCAATGAAACCAAGCAAAATAGTCTTAGGTGTTTTAAGACTCTTCATAGGATTTGTAAATAAACTATTAATCCAATTTGTTAAGGTTTAGAAGTGTAAACTACAACAAATAATTTAAAAGCAAATGATCTTCCTTTAAACTGTAAAACATTTGATTTCTTTTTTTTTTTTTCCTCTTTTCCAAATGAATGACCTTTGGACCAGTCCAAAATATCAAAAAGGTATTATAAAAAAAATTAGATTTGCAAAATTGGCTGTGGATATAGTTTTAACTGTAACCTACTGTAAAAAAAAAAGTACAAACTTGAAACTACGTGTTAAAATGAACACAGAGTCTTTATTTTGCAACATGTCAAGCTGTAAGCAAGAGTGAGATGCCAGTGTGCAGAAGGGAGTGTCTGTCATCAGTGGCTTCAAGCAGAAAAACCCAGGTGTGTGTTGAGTGATGGAGTTAAAACATCTTTTGTCATAGTAGTTTGTAGTGACATGGCGTGAGCTCTTTTGAAAATCCAATTGTTTATTGGAAGGCAAGGAGTAGCCTTATGCATTCTGTTCAGGTAGTGAAGCTCCCAATAGAATCCATTAGATCCATTGGATGTGGTTTTGGGGGATTTGTAAATTGTGTGCATTACAGTAAATGCTTGACAGGTTGGGTTGAATGAGAGAACTGCCATGAAAAATGGTCAGAACAAATAAGTCTCTTCTGAGACTCCAGAATGAGCAGAAAGCGGAGTGAAGTTTCTAAAGCTATGAGAACACCTTAAAATACTTAATTTTATTAGTGACTACTAGATGATCTAGAAGTGGAATATAGAGAGGAAAGAAGTAATAACCCAAATGTGCAAGCTTAAAAAAGGCACAGGGAAAGTAAGAAGGGGTAGAAAATTAGAAATGCAAGAGGTACTTGAGGAAGGTACATAGTTTTTGAAACTAGGCAGAAGATGAATGAATGTCTGTGAAAAGGAAGTGGTAAGTTGTAGAAGAAAAAAATAATATTGAGGAGACTGTAAGTGAAGGAGATGCCTGAAGGGTGTGTCATTAATAAGACACTGGCTCATTTTTGTTAAAAGCAGCCTTCTTGTAAAAAAAGGGAGTGGAGTGAAAGCCAAATCTTGTTAATCTAACAAGGAGGTAGAAACAGAAGAATGAAGGAAGACTGAAGAAAAGGATTTCCTGGGGTGAGAGATAATCAAATATCTTTTTTTTTCGTGTTGGGATTTTTTATACCTTAGATTCAATAGTCAAGTACAGATTCACTGCCTAGAAATTGGGGAGGTTTTGTTTTAATTCAACCAAAAAGTCTTGGAGTATTTTTAGCTGAGATGAAAAAGTAAGTAAATTCTTTAGTTTGGCACTAAATACGTCGTTCAACACAGAGAAGAACTTTTTTTTGATTTCTAAGGAAAACCAAACTTGAAGAGCTTGGTTCACAGTTCATGAAGACAGTAGTGAAGTAATGATGATTTTGGTAAGGGCTCCTCTGCCTTCCTTTGGCCCCTAGAGTTAGGTAAATGGAAAGAATACAATTTCTGTTTCCTCTGATTTCACTTTGTTTTGTGCATCTGATTCAGAGGCTTTAAAATGTCAATTCTTTTACTTCTGTGATGTTGGAAGTAAAGTCAGTATTGGATGAAGAAATCTTCTGTGAGGCACCCAGGCTAATATGTAGAAAGCTAAGCAAATCTCATTAGGATATCATCAACCAAAGTTCAGGGGCACTCCTGCAGCAAAAGGGGGAAAATCCAAAAACGTAAGTTAAGGAAGTTCTTGTCTCAAAGAGATTTATTCTTGCTTTTCACTCAGCCTGTCTGTATCTCAATTCCATGTTCCTGTTTGGGGAAAAAGTCGTGCATTATCAGAGGCTGTGCTAAAGACCCAGGTTGAAGATTCCCTTGGGGACCTGTTGCTTCTTAAACTCTCTGACACAGCTCAAGGGTGATGTTATTTCTCTGTGACTTCAGCCAAAACAACCAAAAGAAGGAGCCCTGGTGAGCTGGAAAGCAGAAAGGTCCCAAACAGAAACAGGGAAGTGGGTACTGGCATGGGCTGACGGAGAAGTACATCAGACTGCACAGAGACAGCAGAGGTTATTAAGTTCACAAAGCAAGAAGTTTCTTACATTGTGCTGCAAGTACTGTGTGTTTGTGTAAGCTTTTCTCAGGATTACTTTGTTTGCATGGAAGAAA
Source organism: Rhabdornis inornatus (assembly GCA_013397075.1). Taxonomy (NCBI): domain Eukaryota; kingdom Metazoa; phylum Chordata; class Aves; order Passeriformes; family Rhabdornithidae; genus Rhabdornis; species Rhabdornis inornatus. Next base: position 494,551 of record VWZS01010362.1, on the reverse strand, counting down.
TATTCCTGCTGCTTACTTTGTAAGCGTTTTGTCCCCCAGTCTTGCTAGAATTTAGTATTAAGGGTTAAAATGTCAGCAGCGTCTTTCCTATTGCTGTTACTTTGTTCTGTATCTTTTGGACATTTGTTTTTGCGTTTAAACAAAGCCAAAACTGGGTTGAGTGTAAGGCTCTCCTTTCTTGGTTTAGTTTTTCGAATAGTCACTTTTGTTTTTTGTTAAGAGTTAAACAGAATTCCTTTTTCTTTTCAGTTGAGAACTGAAATGTCAGCTTCCTATTTTTGAACTTTAAAAGATTAATTACCCCAATTAGAAGTCTTCATCTCTAATCCTCTGTATCGGATACAATAAGACAATATGAACTGCCTTTAATTTATCTTGAGTTTGGTACTAAATAAACTGGATTTAAATGTCTCAGAGTGTATATGTTTTATAGTGTTCAAAGCAGTTGTATATGTTTTGCAGTAGCTGCTTGAAGCAGTATGGGAAGCTATTTTTCATGAACGTTTGGTTGCTTGGCTTTGTTCAAGTGCTCAAAATAAAATTGGTCACAAGAGTGCTGCCGAGGAATTCATATGCAGCAACAGTGTAAAAACTGCTTGGTAGGATCATGAAGCCTAATTTTGCCAATAATTATTTCCCCTTTGCTGCATATGACTTGGCCTTTGTGGTGGTCTGCTGCATATAAAGCAGCTCAGGCTTTTTCTGTGTTAGAACACTGTAGCCTAATTACAGGGCTTATTATAGGCTGGGCGACAAAATGTTTCAGATGTTCTGTGAGATACAGAAGATCAACATAGATAATATAATGATCTCTTCAGGCATTCTGCTATAAATGGATCCAGCTCTCTTCAGCCTCCCAGGGTTGCTGATATGTTATTTCCTGAGTGTTATTTCTTTCAGCTCTATTAATTTACAGTAATTTTTACCATCTGAGGAAGCAGAAGTTAGGAATTTCTGTGTGTTGTAAAGTCTGATGGTTTCATAGCTTGCCCATTTAGGCTCTGACCTTCTCTTTTGGCATGTGAAGGTAAGAATGACAGATAAATACATCTTAAACTTTGTGTAAAAACAATAAAAGAGTGAAAAATCCCAGCTCTGTGTCTGTTGAAATGTTTCTGATGATGGTACCTGTTTAAAGGAAAAGCACCCATTGGTAAATTGACCTTATGCAGCGTGGACCTTTGTATAAGTGAGGTTATTGGACAGGTGAGAGCTCTTTGCTCTCTTGAGATCCAGTAGTTTGAATCTGTGCGTGAAAGTAAGTGAAGTGATCTGCTCTATCTTTCACAGATTTAATGAAAAATTCAAGTCCTTCATATGCAGCATGACTTTATATTCTGTACTGGTAATCAGAACAGGTTTTTTGAATGAAGAGCAGGATTCACCACACTTAATTTTCTGCTTTTTCCAGGATGGTCTTTTCTGTTTTTCTCCTGTTCCCTGGTTTAAAATTGGTTTTATTGCATGTCTTTTCCAAGAGACATTGTAATATAGGTGCTTTTTAGCATTGTTTTAAGAAGAAAATAAATTTCATCGAAATAATGGTGGGAGAGGGGAGTTTAATATCCAGTATTCATTTTACTTGTAAATGTGTGTATAATGATTGTATATATAAAGCCCCCGTTTTTTTATTTTCAAAATGGCCTTTTTGCCTTCCTGCTATACTTGGTTTGATTATTCCATATTCTGGTAGAGGATCAAAGAAGAGTAAAACCAGTTTAGTGCACCTGGAGATGGGATGACTTGCAGTTCCTGTCATACTCAGGTTCCAAGAATCACCTAACAGGAAGCGATTCTCTATCTTGGAAGGAGAAATTGTATATTTTGAACATCTGTTTTTATAAAGCTTCAACTCTCAACTAGAACTTTTAAATTGATAACTTAGACAGATGGAGGGTTTTTTGCATCTTGCTTGTAAACTTCTTAGAAAATAATATTTGTCAGACAGGATTTTTTTTTTATTTTACTATAAGTACCAATTTTGTATATGTGCATTTACATCTGTGTAATGTCGTTTGGAAAAAAGTAACTGAGCGGACAAATAAATTGAACTGAGAAAAATCAGGGAGGACTTGGCAATATTTTATTTCTCTTGGAGGCGCCCATTTAGGTGGGAATGGCAAAAAATGGTCTCTTGACATTAATCAGCAATCTGTTATTTGTTATTAATCTTCCTAACCAGCAACATTCCTTATGTTATAACGTGTAGAAAATGTCAGTAGGAGCTGGTAAAACTGATACACCAACATTATCTTTTGTCTCTCTTTCTCTCTGGTTTGCACTGCTACAGCTTTGATGTGGTCTCTCTCTGTATGTTATTTTGATTGATTTGAATTAGTCTGCCTCCAGAAACTGGGTGATTAATTTGAGTTTGGCACAGGGCCTTTTCTTTCCCTTAAATGTGGGGCAGTGTTCAGTGTATGTTTATGTCATGCGTTCAGCAGCTCTCCTGTTGCATTGCAAGCAGGCTGTGTTTCAGTGGCTGGGAACCAGGACTGCACTTTATGGTGGTGGTGTTCATCATTCTGGCCCTTTTATTTTGTATTGCTGACCTGCTGTTTTCTTTACTTTAGAACTGCATACTGAATATGGCACATATTTGACAACACTCACTGTGGGACCAGTGAGACATTCAATGTATTTCTCTCATTAGGACTAGATCTGAGGGATTTTCACTGTTAGGAACATCGACTTGTTTGTGTATTAATAATATTCTCCCTGTGCTCAACTGAACACTCACATCTGCCTACTGGAGGCAGAGGATTGTATCCCTTTTAATTTTTTTTTTTTTAATGAGCATTTAAAGTTTTGTTTTAGACAGATGTTCTTTTGTGGATCTTGGTGTCCTGTGGAACATGTTCTTGTCAGCTCAGCAGGTTTATACTCACTGCTACTGCAGAGACAAGCCTGTCCAGCATTCCCAACCCTGCTGCCAGCAGAGGGAAGGGAGAAGGAAGCCCTGAGTTAGACAATCCCAAGGAGTGTTGGTAGATGGGCATCCCATTTGTGCAGGCATCCCATGGGCATGGTGCCTGTTCTCCAGGAAATTCAGGAGTTGCAGGTCTTTTTGTGTGTTCAACTGCAGCATTAACCTCTCCTAATAGGACATAATTGTATGTGAACTTGTCTCTTACAAAGGACTATAGAAATCCCTTTTGGAAGTCTTTAATGTATTTTCTGTTAAATTAGGGATCCCTGCTTGCAAAAATTGTTATATTTCTCGTTCTCTGTATTTCCAGCTTTTTGCAGCTTTCAAAGTGACATTTCTGTGTCTTTGAGTAAGCTCAGATGCATGCTGTGTATTTTATGCAGCTGGGTGGTAACACAGAAGACTTGTTGTTTCATAAAAACAATATTAAATTAATTGTTTTTACTTAGTTTCAAATGCCTTAATCTTTGGTAAAATACATTTCTTTTGAATGCATTTTTTTCATGGAAGATTCTACGTGATGTGTAGGTCTATGGGCAGTTGTAATCATGGTATGACTTTCCACATAGCTGTATGCACATTCATCCATTAAAAAAAAAGCCCCAAAACAACCCCCAAAAACCTGCTTTATTCATGTGAGGGTAACAAAGGGGTTGTATTTGTGTTTTATGGCTTTATTTTGTTGCTGTGATGATATATATAAAATTTTAGTTCTCTTTCTGACCAGAAATATAGTGGAGAAGATTTTTAGGTAAAGCTTTGCTGGCAATATTGTAAAGTAAAATGTAAATTCTCTCTTTCCTTTTCAAATAACAGATGGAATTTAGTTACTTAAGTAATTTAGTTTTTTAGTTACTTAAGTAATTTTAGTTACTTAAGAAATAACCTCAAGTTTTTCTTGTATAGTGATTAAACAAGCAATGGGATGAATAAATTTAGATTTCTGTTCATGGTAAAAGAATCTTGTTTCTTTTAACAGAGAATGTTGTGTTCTGAGAATAAACAAAAAGCAGCACCTGAGATCCCAGTATTGCCTGGTGGTACTGCTGGAGCTCTATGGATGCATCATCTACGTACCTTAGTTTTTACAAATACTTTTTTTAGAGGTCCTGTATTGTATTGTGTCTGTATTGATAGTTGCTACGAAGATTGCTTAGCATTCATTTGTCCTGAGACGTTCAAGTTTCAGAGCAAATTTCTAGAAGATACTAATAGTGAATTGGCTGGTATGAGGTATCTGTAGTTTATTACCCTGTGACTCGTCAAACTAAAAATTGCACACATCTTATAAACATGTGTTTGACAAGTGTTTAGTCTGTCACTGAGTCATGCTGGGACTGTGTGAGTAGGAGAAAAACTAAGTAAATTCTTTAAGAACAAGCATCCCTGCCAGTGCTGTGGCTATTTTGCAAGTGAACCTTACTTGTAAAAATTTTACCACAAAAGCTAGGAGCCGTCTAGAGCCATCAGACTTTCAAAGCAGAGTGTCTTAAAAAATGGATTTACTTACAATACTGTTGAATATCAGAGCAGTTTCTAGTTTTATTTAAATAAACCTGGAAGCCTGGGCTGCTGCCCCTCCAGCAGTTCAGCACAGGCTGTTGGAGGAATACTGAGATAACTTGCAGGTTGCATACTTCATCTTGGGATTTTCTGCTTTCCAAACTTTTAAGCTAAATCTTGCATAATTATTTTTTTATTATGGATTAGTGATTAGGCAGCTGGCTGACTACAGCTGGGGTCATTGGAACACTGCTGATATTTCATGTTATTATGGCTTTTCAGTGAAGAGACCTTAGGCTTTCAGCAGTACCTTTATGACTTTTTGTTTCCTGAGTTCTTGTGTCCTGAAATTTCTTCTCTGGTAGTACTTCCTAAGAGCTAGTGTGCTACAATGAATGACTAAAAAAACCCCACTTTTTTTTTTTTAAAAAAGACTGAAAAAAATATATTGTCATGAGATAGCTTATCCCTAAACTTTGCATTTTGGCGTTGCCATTCAAATTTACATAAAATAACTAGGAGAGCGGTAAAAATATGGGAGTTCAGAACATTTTCCGGTATTCATATCAAGGCATAGCCTTTGATTTATCTGATTCTCCTGCTTTCTATCTTTCTATCTATTAATACTGTAAGGACTAACAAACTTTCCCTTTCTATGTGAATGAGTTTTGAGTGGGTGGTTGAGAGTAGATTATTTTCCTTTATTCCTGTTGAACTGGAGTCAGCTCAGGTACATGCTGATCCTTAAGCTGCTTAGAAATGTGTACGTGTTCTTTACTTTCACTATGCCAGGAAAACACATTCAGTTATGAATTTTTAAATTTCTGTTACACTTTTTTTGGGGAATTGGGCAGTGACAATATAAAATTGAGGAACTGTACAAAATGTAATGGTCTTTTTTTTCCTCAGAATTTTAGAAGTCTATCTAACTGTTGAAAGGCTTCCTAGTGCATTTAGGCATGTTGTAAGAGTGACAGGAAAAAATTTGCTGAAGCCACCAAAGATGTAGGGAGAAATGGGAAACCACATCTAGAGTGCTAATTGTAAACTATTTCAACGCGTGCTCTCTTGCTGATGAAGTGAATCATCTGTATGAATGTATTCATGTGGCATTTTTTGATGAAATGTTAATTTTTTGCTTTATTAGCAATTCTATTGTTTTGCAGCTTTTCATGAAGTATATTTGTTGTAAAGAAAGCAAGCTGAAATAAAGCAGAATGCATAGAAGACATTTCATTGTAGTTCAATTACAGTTTTTGGTTAAATTTTAACCACGATGGGGACAAATGTTGTCATTCTGTATAAACTTTGTGGGTGTAACTTCACGTCTAGCACTTGGAAATACTTTTTGAGACTTGCAAAGCTGGGGAGATGCCAGCAAGTATAACATAAGCTACAGGAAAAAGCTGACTCATTCCTTTGCCTTGAAAAGCCTGCCAAAAATAACACAGGTAGAGATTGCTTCTCTTACTACTGAGGCACAATTAGTAATTTGGTTATTTAAATATTACTGAATTAATTTAAAAATCTAAGCAGAATAATATTTTTTATTACTTCAACTCATAGCAGTCAATTTTTGTAACCCCTGAAAGTAATGATTTCCAAGTAGCTGTGTGTGTAGGAAGGTGATCTTGTTTGTAGAAAGCCTCTTTCTGGTTAAAGTGATTGGTATTTCTGCAGAAGATTTCATAGAGTTTCTTGTTTAGAGTACACATCTCAGTCTTGCTTGTAGCAGGTGAGATTGCATAGTTGCATAAAGCTGATCAGAAGCCACATTCCCCTGCTTGGGAATCTGACAGTCCAGTCTGGATGTCTTGAGGCAGAAAGAAATGGTGATAATTAATACAGCTTTGTTGTATTAATCCACATTGACTGTAGTATTTGACTTATACATACAGGATATTTTTGTCAGCAGCAGTTACTAGAATTTCTGCTGTTTATTCTGGAATTTCATATATTTTAATTGTTGTAAACTGATTGCAAGAGAAGTCTGTATGTGCTCTTACCTTTTATCCAGTTTCCCAAAATCGTGGTATCAGCAGTTCAGAATGTTTTGATGTGTCTGCACTTGCCAGTGTTGAAAATTAGCCCAAATTAGTATTTGCAAAAAAGAAAGCTACTAGAGGAGCATTATTTCAAAACATTTATTGTTATTACTGAAATATATGCATATAGCAGAGCCCTGTGAGTTAGTTTCATTTTAAGAAATACTTCTGTGCTCAAAAGGAATTAATAAATCTTTGTACATCTCCTGTTTTGCTTTACTGCTGCATGCGAAAATACGTTCCTTTGTCACTTAAGATTTATGGTTTGGAAGCAGTGTGAAATTCACTTTTGCTTTTTCAGTCCTTTCATGGATGCTTTGTCTCACTAATGCTTTTTTAAAATCATTTAGTTATTTATTTTTCCTCTTTCTGGATAGTATTTGTTCAGTTTTGGGTTTTGATTCCTTTCTTTTAAAAAAAAACCCTCCTCTCCATTGTAGAAAGCATTTGGAATTCTGTTGTCCATTTATTTTGTTTGAAGATCAAATAAAAAATGGATTTTAAATCTTTAGGATAATAAGTTTATCGTGTGAAAGCAGAAAATTAGAGGAGTATTGTATGTTAGGGAGAATATCACATTTAGCCCAAATTAGGAGTAGAATTATTTGCAATGGACTGACAATTGTAAACAGAGTGTTATTAATGACCCATTTTGTCCTGTGGAAATATATAATAAAATACAAAAGAAATATTTTAAAAATTTTATTATGGATTATTTAATGAGGACTTTTTAGTGTATTTTGTTACGCTTTTTAAAATTCATCAAATCTTGAGTGATCCTCAAGCACAGATGAATACAGGCTAATATTTCTAAAATATAACAGCAAGGGTTTTTTTTATCCTGCAGAACTCAAAACCACAGTATGTTTGTCTTGTGTGTCATCTCGCCCTCTGTAGTGAGGTTTTGTATGTAAGTTTTGGTATTATATTCTTATATTATTATTAAGTATATTCTGTACTTAAATAGTCAGAAAAATAAATCTAAGGATAAATGCTGAAAGAGTTAAAGATTAAAACAAGTTTTTCTTCGTTCTGAGTATGAAACAACAAAATGCCTGGTTTTTGGTTGTAATTTTAAATACTGTCCTACAAGTGGCTAACACTTCTTCCTGTCTTTGCTTCTACTGATGTGGAAAACAGCAGGGGGTAAACTTACTGCATCTGTTATTTGAGAGAAATAGTTTTTATATTGAGAAGATATTAATTATATAACAAGAAGGAGAGGCAAAATGAATAGTAAAGACACAAAATGCAGAACTTTGTTTTTTTAGCTTGCCAGATGTGTTAAACCGAAAGTAAAATCTGAGTTTGTAGCATTTGGGGGAAAATACAGGGTTTTGAAAGTCATAATAAATGAATCCTCTCATCAAAAAAAGCTTTTACTGAGTTTCATAGAAATAATTAAATATATGGTTTTTGAGGCTATTGCCTTAAGTTGAATTCACAAAAAATTTACTAATACTGTAAATCTGAACGTGTCAGAAAATCAGAGGGTTGGAAGAAAATGCCCCATGAGCAAGTTACTCCCATTATAATTCCCTGTGACTTTCTGAAGCACTTGATGCTATTTGGTTGGACATATTTGGATTTTTGTATCATCTATGGTGGCAGTTCCCATTACCCTGTCTTGGGGTCTTGTTTGTGTACTGTGTTTGTTTAATGTAAACCTCCTTTAGTTTTTAGCTAAACAAATGTAAAGCTCTGCAAGGGCTTTGGTTAAGAAGACTCAAGTGGTCTCACTAGCTGAATGCAGTCAAACCTAAATGAGGCTTTGGGAATTCTCTGGGAGCATCTTGTGCTGGTTGTGTTAAACTGGTTTGGTTATTTATCCCAGTGGAACTCGTGCATCTCTCAGGTGTGCAGGTTATTCACATCTCTCCAGCCTCTTCCTCTGAAAGGATTGTTCTTCCAGCACCGTGCTGCTCCAACTTGCTTTCTCCTTTTGCTTATGGATGTGTTTTCTACTGCCCTGTTTTGGAGAGTTCATCTTGCATTGTGCTTTGCACAAGCTCTTGCCCTTCACTGGAGTGGAGGTTCCGAAAGGGAAATGTTAAGGGGTCTGTATCCATCAGCCAAAACCATTGTGTGCTCTGGAGATTGGGAAGGACAGGGGAGGAACAAGAGGTAGCCACTCAGGAAGAACTCCCTCCTCAACCATTGCAAAAGCCTTTCGCTGCTCTTTTGCCTGGGCCTGCCTTTAACTCCTAGTTCATCTAAACATCGCTTTTAAATTCTGGAAATTTAAAAACTACCTCCCATCTATAGTTTGCCCTTGCCTTGTTTGAATATTCAATCAGTGTATGTAGACTTCTGCTTTTGGTAAATCCAGCCCATCTTCAAGCTTTGTGAAAACCACTGAGTATTTACAACTTGTGAGTTGAGTATTTGTGCTATTTAAAACCCCACATTATTCATAGGACCCTGGGATGGGAGTCACTCTAAGATGTGCTTCATTGCTTTTAAATGATTAGCACTAGAATTGTGTATTTTGAAGGAAGTCATTGACATTGTTGTTTCAATAGATAATTAAGGAATGGTGGTTCTTGGTTTTCCTTCTAACACTGTTTTGTACTCATAGAAGATAGTCACAATTAGTCAGAACTGACTAATCTAGTTAAGTTAATATTCCCTTGAGGAAAAATTCTAAATTTCAGTCTGCTTCACAGTGTTCTTTAGGTACCCAAATAATTTCAGAATGCCACGGATTTTTTATGTTGCCCAGACTGTTAATGAATTTGGTAACTTTTCATGAACCTTATTGCTTTATTGTTCCCTATGTTTTTGGGAAACAGAAAGGTTGGATTTAATATGTTTCAATACTGTAACTTGGAAGCATGCTGCTGAAAAAAACCCACCAAAAATATTGTTACTTTGAACCTTTGTAATGGGCACTTGTCAGTCTAGTATTATATCACATTCTTGATATCCTTTTCATTTAAAAAAACCCCAGGATTCACAGTATATTTATCAAGATAACCTGTACTGCTGGATGATGGCATCACAGGTGCTTGAGACTGGAAGTTGTTTCTGGATGTCACTCTGGCCCAAAGCAGGTCCAATTAGGTCAGGTTATGCAGTACTTAATGAATTTTTAAATAAGCTTTTACAGTTCCTGGATATATGATTGATATCCCTAAACAAAATGTATAAATCAAGAAGAGCTACGTTCAGTTTATAAGTTAATGAACTAAATTGTGGGCCTGGTAGTTGTTTGAAGGTTGTCATCAAAACAGAAATTACTCTGTTCCAGGATGGGACAGTGTTATGGCAGAATTTGCTATGGATAGCACTGAGACACACCTAGGATTCTTAGCTTTGGGAAAAATCTTCTGAAGCCTCTATAATTTTCCATTTAAGGTGAATTTCACTCTTTAAATAGTGATAGCATTAGAAAGCTGTGGTACCCTGGATCCAGCAGGGACACTTGTGGATATGCACTGTGAGAGCAGCATAAACACAGAGTGCTGCTCCCCTGGCATCGCTCTCAGCAGCAGCTTACTGGGAGCTGAAGGAGCTTTCTGATACAGACATGTTTTCTTTATATTAATAACCCATAAATATATAATAATACATATAATATATAATAACCAGATTTAATGCACTGGTTATTAAAATTGTTTCGAGGATAACAAACATGTTTAATGACTATAAATTAGCCACACAGGGTGGTTTTTGTGATCAAAGATCCGTGTTTGGAGAGACAAAAAAGTGTAGTATCTTGAAATGTTTGCATAACCATAGAGATGTGAGCCTCTCTCAAAGGGGGCTGACACTGGGGAAGAACAGCCTGGAACAGATCTTGCCTTAGTAACGTGTTCTTGTTTTAATTTTTTTTTTTTAATAGTCACAACCTTCTCCCAATGAAATTCTAAAGCAGATGGTTGTTCCTTTTACTTTTTTATCTTTGCAGGGTCTACTTATAGCTGTCTTGTTAGAACATGGATATTTAATATTTATGCAGTATGTACATGTGCACTGCTACTATTTGCTGTCTACATTATTTTAGTCTTCCATCTTGCTTAACAAACAGTGTCTGGACTCTTTAGTTTTACAGCGTGGTTAATAGAGGTCTTTCCATCAAAAAAGTACATAATGCTTCTGCTGTTTTTTCTTACACCTGTGCCCCTTAAATGTCATCAAGTTTACAAAACTGGGGATATATGAACAAGTGAGTTATTCAGTTTTAAAGAAAATAGCTTGGAGCCTCTATTGTATTTAACCCCTCTAACTAGGCTCAGAAGAAGTTTCAGCTGATTTAATCCTCTGAGACAGAGCTTTGACGGAAGTGTGAAAATGCCACATTGCTGTATTTCTTCACAGCTGAAGCAGCTTCTTTTCCCCAAGTAAAGATAATTTTGTTGCACCAGCAGATCATTATTAGTGTAGGTTCTGTGGTACAAAACCTACATTTGCTTTCTGTATCTTACAGATGCAAAATAAAGGATAACTTTGTCTCTCAGGCAACTTTATCTGTTGATTGACATGAATTAAATGTATGTTGCTGAAGAGTATGGGAGTGAGAAGCCAATCCAGGAAAACCCAAATAAACCAAATCCTCCTACTCTTTCCTAGAGGTTTATTAGATGAACACGATCAAGAGCTGTGTATGACTGCAAAAACCACAATGATGATAAATGAGACATGTTGTTAAAAAGAAACCACTGATTATTGCCATGCACAGTGGATAAACTAATTTAAAACCTGATCTGGTAGGGGCCTTTGTTTTACTGTAATTTGATACAGCCTCATGGGTTGTTGCTGTAGTTTATGGGTACCTCTGACCTTTTCATTCTCTGCTTTTTAAATTATTATTAATGCAATATTTGTTTCTAAATGCAGGATAAATCTTACTGCAGTATCACAGTAATTTAGCTGAGTTCAGCAATAAAACTTTGACTTCATGTAGCCTTAACTGTTACTGGAAATTGTAAAACAGTCATGTTTATGTATTCAGAGAGAAAGAAACCGTAGCATTTAAATCTTGATTACATCTATTTTTGTTTTTATTAACCAGTAACTTAAGCTACATTTTTTAAATGTTAATTTGTACGAATGGTGTTGATACATGATGACTGTCAGTAGTTCAGTCACAGGATATGACTTTGTCCTCCTGAAGTACTAGGGAATCTATGACCTGCTAAACATCAGTGTTCCCTTCCCCACTGGGGACCAGACACACATTCATCAGGTGTTCTGGCCAACAGGTCGGGTATATCTGACATATGAGGATGGATAGTAGAAGTTGTGAGGGTAGAAAATGGCTGAGTTGCTGCTGATACAAGAGAAAATGGAGAGCAGTGGGATGCTACAATCTCTCTTTAATCTTGCTGTTAAGCCTTCTGATGATTTGGACAGTGTGGAGTGGTATTTAACTGCATAAAACCCTGCTTAAAAAATACTTCTTTTCTACCTGAGGATTGTTTGAGTTTTTGGGATGGTCCCTTGTGTGATTCCCTGGCAGCCTGAGGAGGCTGGGCAGTGTCTGTAGGTGTGATGGAGCTGCTCTGGAGCAGCTGTTGGCACCAGCTCAGCAGTTGGTGAGCACATGGGGATGGCAGCATGCAGGGTGTGTGCAGCTGGGCAGCTTTAAGGGCCTGACCATGACTGGTGCTTCTGGGGGGCATCAGATTTTCTGTGGATGTGCTGTGATGCTGCCTGGGCTGTGCACAGTTGGCTTGGGGTGTTTGATGTGTCCCCCTGTGTGTGAGTACCAAAGTGTTAGATTGACTCAGCATGGGCCATGCAGTTTATTCCCAGCCATTCCACCTGGGAAATCTGTCACACACAAACAGGAGCTGAAGCTCCTGTTTGTTTTTCACTTAGATATGGTTTTTATTTTATGTAGATACCATAATGATGGTATCGTTCACCAAGAATATGCACTAAATAGAGAGCATTTTAGGGCATGTTTAAAAGCAAGCTGATCACTCTTCGAAATATATTATGAAAGTTATGATGTATTTTTGTTCTGCATGCTGGACTCAAAATTTGTTTTCTCTTTTCAGGCAGCTATAAATGGTGTTATACCACAAGAAAATGGCATTCTACAAAGGTAAGCACAGAGTACTGGAGTAGTAATGCAGAGAATTATGCCGGGTAACAGTTACTTTTTTTCCTTCCTGAATCCTAAGAAGATGACATAATTCTCCTTTTAAAGCTGTTTCTGGAGACACAAATTCTATTCCTGGCAAAGCTGATTTAACATTCAGTTTTTCCCATACTGATAGAGGATTAGCTCAAACATCTATTCAAAATAGTTAACTTTTATTTTTAATTCACTGGTGGTTGGGTCATTCTTTGCAGGATTGTCTCTTTACAAAGACTGGATGTTGGTATGCTTCTGGCTAAATATTTGTTTTTCCTTATGCATTTTTAAAGGTATTGATATTCCATGCTTCCCTATTTCTAGCCAAAAACATTTGTGCTTTTTTTTTTAATTGAATTACAGGCAGCAGAAACTGTTACAGATAAAGTAAAGTTGTTCCCTTCTAAAAGTAGTTTTACTGATTTTCTTTCAGCTTCTGAATTAAATTTTGGCTTGCATACTGATGCTTGGATATCTTGAAGTCACTGAAATTTTATGTTCTAAGTGCTGATGAGGCAATTGAAAACACCAGAACAGGAACTGAGCTACCTGAGAGAGACAGTAAAGCAGTGTTTAAAAATTTGTTCAGAAAAATATTTAGTGTACTATATAAAAAATGTAATGATGAAAGGAGATATGTAATGTAGGTGAAGTGGTGTTTGACATCTCTGTCAATACTTACTGAAGTTCTCATTCAGTAGAGTCAGGTTTTGATTGAAGATAAAACTATTTGCTCAGTGAAGTTATTAAATATATATTTACTGTAAGGCCTGTTTAGTCCATGTGAGATCAAGTCTTGGTTGTGTGGAACACTCTTTCTGCATATAAGTTGTGACCTCAAAGCATTTCTATCCATAATACCAGAATGTTTGATTGGGTAAAAGAAGCTGGGGAATTGTTAAGTGCAATTAATGCCTGTCTTCAATCACAATGTGGTCCAGTGCCCACTTACATTTTTCTTTCACAGTAATTTATTAATTTTTAGAAATTATTAGATAGTCAAATGTGTTTCAAATGTGTATTTTTGTTACTTTGTTTTTGTCTTGTTTTGTGTTCTTCCAGTGGAAGTGGTTTAAAGGTTTTTTAGAAACCTGATTTCCAGTGGTTTTCAGATAAGGCTTATTTTACTGATGGGAGGCTTTTTATGTTCTGTTAGAGGTTGCTAGTCAGGTATGTAGGATGCTTTTTGTGGTGGAATCAAATAGAATTAATACAACTGGACTTGAAGTAAGTTAATTTATTTAAGAGAAAAAAGTACACTTTGTTTTGTAATTCACTTGCTTGTTTTGTAATCCACTCCTGAGAACTGGGATATTCATTGCTTCTGGAGTCTACTAACAGAATTGTTACTTAATTGTACTTAATTCATACTTGTCCACCGGATTGAAGACAATAGGATATCACTTGGTATTTATACTTTTTTAGATCCTGAAAATTAGGCTGTTTCCTGTACTCTTGAGAGCTCTGACGTGGGCCTTTGACTTTTGAGCCATAGGTCTGAGAGTGTGGGTCTTTGTAGTTGGGAATTCATCCTTCTGAGCATGCTGATGTGAGAAGTGAAGGAGCCCCTTGTTTTAGAAGCATAACATGTTTTTCTGTTTCAAATGTGAAAGGCACAATGATGGGATTTGCAATAGCTGAGTACTGTTGCACTTCTGTGACATGCATGCCATCCACATTTGCACTTTTTAAAGTTCAGACCTCCACTAGATGACAGATTTGACTTGTTCTATGAAGCATTTCCAGTGAGAATCTCATGGAGAACAGAAGGAATTTTTCAAATAAGTTCTGATAAAGGATGGAAATGAGATTAAGTAATGTTGCAGCATTTCTGAAATCCACCGTGAGATCCTGTAACTGCCCAGTGTCTTCCTGGTAAGAACATCTGAAAGGCAACACCCCAGGCTTACCTGATGAAGATTCTTGCCTTCCAAATTTGATTTCTCTACATAGTAGGGGTTTTTTTTTTGCCTGGAATAATATCCCTGAAATGTCATGTTTTTTTACACTTGTTTCCAATCCCAGTTATGTGCTTCCTGTGGACAGGCTCATTGGGGGAGATGCAGTGCTTCTGGGTTGTGAGGGTTTTCCATATTGTTCTGACCTCTATGCTGTGGGTATCCTTGAGTCAGGTATGGAGGCATCCTTATATGAATGTCCAGGAGCCTTGCAGGATTTTGAACTTGAAGGCAAGCTAGAATTCAGCATTGCATTACTGTTGTACTTCTAGGTGTTATTTTCAACACGTGCTTCATTATCTTTATTTACCTTAAACATATATCTATTTTCATATCTGACTTGTTTTTCACTAATTTAGTGTGGGAAAATACCTGTCTGCATGCAGAATTTTGAGCTGTATTTCTTATTCTCATTTCCCCTGGATACTAGCCCAATGATGTAGAAAGCTGGTTGTTGCCATGGTGCAAATTTTATATGGCCACAACACTCCTGGAACAGGAAATAATCCTCCTCCTCTAGATAATTCTGGTATTAATTACAGAGTGAATTTTAAATGCTTGTTTGTCACCAGTGCTGATCTCCTAGAGCACTCCTGAGCCCTGAAATGTTAAAATTGCTGATACAGAAGTTATTTTTTCATTTTTAATAAGCAGTATTTTCAGATATGACAGCAATAATTCAAGAGGTATGTGCTGGACTGTAGTAAGTGAATAATACTGTCATTTTTCTTTCCTAATTTCTGATTAGACATACCAAGCTGTTGTGTTTAAATCATCTTATTTGTCTGTCTTTCAGTGAGTATGGTGTAGAGACTTTGCATGGACCAGCCTATGGCCCCACCAGTCACTCTGCTGCAGCTTCCTCAGCTCCTTCCTCCTCCTCAGCATTTCGCCACGTAGTGCCATCTAGACAAATAGTGGAAAGACAACCTCGAAAGCTTGACTTCAGGGTTGAGTACAGAGACAGAAATGTGGATGTAGTACTTGAAGACAGCTCCACAGTTGGTAAGGATTTGTAAAAAACGAAATGAAAGCTGCTATCGTGAAATTGTTGAAAAGGTGAAGTAAAAAGATTCAACCCCAAAAATCCAAGTCCTAAAGCAAAGCAGAACAAAACCCCTCAAAAAGAAAAACAAAATCCCCCTGAAAACACAGCCTCCACAGCTACTAACCGTTTTCAAATCTCTTTGCAGCTTTAAAAAAGCAAAATTTCACTAATCCATTGTAAAGGTTAGTGATCTAGCAAATACTTACTTTTAAATCTAGTTTTCTTATGAACTTGCTTCAGAAACAAAATGGAGATTAATGATTAAGTTGAGGCATGAAAGTGTAATTTGGGCTAGGATTAGTGTAGATGCAAGCTATTTATAAGCGGATGATTTTAGCATTTCCTCTTTGAATCTGTATGGCATCTGTTTCTGCACAGGATTAGTGACAAGATTAGAGGAATTCTTTCTGGTGTGAAGAGCGTCATTGCATTCTTCTTAGTTCAATTTTTATTTGACTTTCGTTCATATTAAGATTAATTCTATCAGTTTTACTGTCTTTATTCTAAAATTGGTGAATTTTGAAGCGGTATGTTAGAGGTATGCTATTGCTAGTGTTGCAGAGCATGTTACTTTTTTTACATTCCCCAAACCGGGAATTAATTTACTATTGCTAAGGAAAAGTACTTTCATTTTCCTACTTTTAGTGAAGAGCTTATACAGATCCAAATAAGGAGCTACGTGAAGAAATAGTTGGTGAAAGCAATTTTCCGTGCCTTTTGTCTGGGATGAAATTTGGAAATTGGAACTTTTGATCCTCGCTTGTCTTTTCGGCAATGGATTTGGTGTTGGCTGGCGCCACCTAGCGGTGATTGATTTGAATTATCGATTGCTGCTCCATGTTTCCCTTTGTGCTAAATTACATCCATGGAAATTAGACATCAAAATCTGATCAGATCAGAATTTTGCAGGTGTACCGCTTTGATTTTTCTTTTCTTATTAACTTCTTAATAGTTGAATTTTACTTGAAAGCTTTAGGGCAGAAGGCAATTTGTGTAGAACTTCTGTCTGCTTCTTGGGATATAAAGATGGAGGGCAGCCTTGTGTTTAAAGTCCTGGGAGAAGTGAGCAAGGCAAATTTTAGAACTTCAGCCGTGGAAAAGAGGAAAGAATATTTTTTGCTTTTTTGGGGATCTTGGCAGGATCCCATGAGAGGCTGCCCATGGAAGGCTGCCCAGGAGGACACAGGGGCCCAGGAGAGCTGGTTGATCTTCAAGGACAACTTCTTCAAAGCACAGGAACAATTCTTTCCAACATGCAAGAGGAGCAAGAATGGCAGAAGGCCAGAACAGAAGAAGAAAGCATTTCTGACTGAGCTAAATTCAAAAACAAAGTAGCCAGAGGTGGAAAGTGGTGATGGGCTGCCCAGCAGGAGCAGAGAGATGTGCAGGTTTGGAGTTAGGAAGACCAAAGCCCAGGTGGAAGTGAAGCCACTGAGGAATTAGAAGGGTTTCTGTAACTACATCAGCCTGAAAAGAAAGGCTAAGGCAAATGTGAATGTGTGTTCAGTGGTGATTGCTGAGCATGGTCTGTGGGAAGATTATGGAGTAAATCTTTCTGGAAGCACTTTTTGAGCATGGGAGAGAAAAGAAGGGGATTTGGAACAGCCAGCATGGATTTACTAAAGGCAAATTGTACCTAATCAGTCAGCATTATTTGCCTTTTACAAATTGATGACTGGCTCAGTTGACAAGGGGAGAGAATGTCACTGTGGCTTTAGGAGGGCCTTTGATGTACTCTGCTGTTGTATTTTTCTAGTCATAATGTTAAGATAAAAACTGATAAAAAACTGATCAAAATAAATCTTAATCTACTCAGAGAAAGTGGCTGGTATTCTGGAGGGCAGGGCTGCTGTTTAGCACGTCCTGGACAGCCTGGAGATATGGGCTGACAGGAGCCTCCTGAAGTTCCAAGAAAATAAAGTTGAAGTCCTGTATCTGGCATAGGAGAACTCCGTGTTATCCCCACCTGATACCTGGCTGAAGGCTGATGAGCTAGAAAACAATTTAATAAAAGAGATCTTGGGTGCTTCAGCAATGAACTCCTGCAGTGAAGAAGATCTGCTATGTCCCAGGCGTTGTTGGTGAGAGTGTAGCCCATGGACCCCAGGAAATAATTATTTCCCTCTATTCAGCACTTGCCAGGCTGCATCAGGAGCACTGTGTTGGGTTTTGAGGTGCCTGCTACAAGAAAGATGTTGACATCCTGCTGTAAGTCTGGTCAGGGGTCTGGAGCTCTGGGCTAACAGGAGGAGAGGCACAGAGAAGAGGATTTGTTCAGCCTGGGGAAGAAGGGGGAAGGTTCAGACCTGACCTCTGTCTACAGCTGCCTGCTGGAGGACACGGAGATTTGTCTTGGAGATGCATGAGAATGGGAGGCAATAGGCACAACATCAAAAATTCACATTAAATAAAAGGGTTTTTTTTAATTGTGAGGGTGGTGAAGTACTGAAGCAGGTTGGCCAGAAAAGTTGTTAGACTTCCATCCTGACGTGTTCAAGAGTCAGCTAGACGAGTCATTGACTAAACATTTAATTAAATCTTTGAGTTTGGCTTGGGCCACATGAGCCCCAGAGGAACCTTCCAGCTTGAATTATTTTATGGCTGTAAAAACTACAGGGGCAGAAGAGCATCAAAATGTACAAAACATTGAAAAAGCTGTCAGAGCAGTCAGTTGTAGGAACATTCCAGTTCCTTAGGTCTGGACTAATGCTAATGAAATTTGGTATCAAAAATATGAACCCTCTTTGTTGCTGGCAAAGTCTGGTGCTCCAGATAGCACACAGCTGCAAATGTGTATGTCTGGTATATATGGAGTATAGAATTACCAATATATATGTCCAGATCATCAAATCCTCATGTGATTCTCCAATCATTCATGCTTTGTGATTATTTTTAAGCTTCATTTGTGCTTTACTGTTGGAAGGGTATGTTACAAGGGTAACTAGACAAAAAATCCTTCTCATAGTAAATTTTTCCTTGCTCTTGTTTTTTGAGTACAATTCATTGCTGTTTGAAATAAAGCAGTAAATGTGTATATTATATATATTCTCTTTGTTTTTTTTTCTAGGAGATATCAAACATGTTTTAGAAAATGAACTTCAGATTCCTGCATCTAAAATGCTGTTAAAAGGGTGGAAGACTGGAGATGTAGATGATAGTGTAAGTTCTCAACTGTGTTTTCAGTTAACTGAACTCAGTGTCAAACTGAGCATCTGTGGGTGGGGATTACAATGCAAGAATTGTTAGTTTCAAACAGTGTCAGATGTCTTGGGTGGCACACAAAGAACTCTTAATCTAAAACACTGCAAAATAAAATCAGGACGAATCAGTTTGTCTTTGGTTTGTATATAATGTGGCCCACCTACAAAAATGATGTTTTGAAGTAACAGGAAGTATATCTTGAAATAAATAATTTGGTGATATTGTAAATATATACCTATGATTGAAAAAAAAGTCTGAATTGGTGAATGTTTTATATTTATAATGTTTTTTCTCCCCTCAGACTGTTTTAAAAAGTCTACACTTGCCAAAAAATAATAGTCTTTATGTTCTAACACCTGACCTGCCTCCTCCTTCTTCAAGTCATTCTGGGTAAGTCTTTTGGCCATAAATTCTATTTGTATGTTTTGGGGTTTTTTGGTGGTTTTTATGAAGCCATGTGTGTATTTGCAGGAATCTGCAGTCAGTTTTTAACTGCACTAGTGACTGTTGGGATGAACTAACTCAGAATCTCATTGAAAAGAAGCTTGTTGGGGTTTTAAAACTTTGGTGGGGCACATGAACCTCTTAGGTACATACAGAATTTTACATCTCTCAGATGTGATGACTTTAACAGAAATCTAGTCCCTGTGGAAATGAGATCTGGCCTTGCCTAAATTGCTGCTTTATGTTGTTCCATTTAATGTATCTTATAAATCTGTATAAATCATTCCCATCAGATCAGAATTTTCTTTATGAGATGTTTGTTACATTATTTTATCTTGTACTTTTAAAATGTGTGTAGATAGGCTGAATAATTAACATAAGTTAGTTATTAATTATAATTAATTTTCTCTAATTGAGCAGGATATATTTTATTACTGATTTGAACACTCAAGAAGTAAGCAGTCAGTGTTCACTCAAACATGTCACAGAATCACAGAATCATCAAAGCTGGAAGTGACCTTCAAGATTATGTAGTTCAACCCACCATAATCACCCCTGAAACATATCCCCAGGTGTCACATCCAGACATCTCTTGCACACTCCTGACTCCACCAGATCCCTGGGCAGCTGAATCCAGTGGTTAACCACTCTTTCAGGGAAAGATATTTATCTAGTACCTAATTTAGCCTTGCTGTGGTGCAATTTAAGGCCATTTCCTCTCATCCTTCCACTTGAGACATGGCAGTGGAGACAGCTGGCTCCAACCTCTTTTTGAGGAGTTTTGGGGGTGAGAAGGGCCCCCCTGAGCTGAAGGGTTTCTCCAGGATGAACACCCCGGGCTCCCTGAGTCACAGCTCCCAGGACTTTTCCCTCCAGATGCTTCCCCAGCTCTGTTCCCTACTCTGGACCTGCTCCAGCCCCTCGTTGTCCTTCCAGAACTGAGCAGGTGTGACCCCAGCAGTGCCCAGTAGAGGGGACAGTCACTGCCCTGGTCCTGCACTCCTGGACCAATCCAGGTGCCACTGTCCTTCCTGGCCACCTGGGCACAGCTGGCTCATGTCCAGCCTCTGTCCACCAGCACCCCCAGGTCTCCTTCTGTTCTCAGGGAATATTGTGAAGGTTTGAAAATGAAACGATGTTATATCTTATAAAGTAATTAGCAATTAGTTTGGTTTGTTTTCTTCCCTTTCCCGAAGGCAGCCCCGTATGTGCTGTTTGCCAGGAAAATGGGAATTTTCCTCGGTAGCCGCTAGAGGGTGCGCAGGAACTGAGCCTGCGAAAGGACCTGCTCCAGCGCTGGGATGCCTTTGGAATTGGGCAAAATGCATGGATTTCGGGTTTTCTGAAGAGGGACTTGGCTTTCTGCCCTTGTAGGTGATAGGAGAATATTCTGCAAGTGCAGTTGTGTTACTGGTGAGAGGAATTCTTGGATAGTCAATAGAAATTTGTAACTGCCTTCCTGGTGACTGAAAGTACTTGGTATATTGCTAAAAAGTACTTGTGCACATTAACATGTAGTGTGTGGAGGAGATAAGAGTGCTGATATGAATTATAAAAATAATAATGATAAAAAAAGGAGCATTGAGAGAGAGAATAGTGGCACTGGAACAGAGGGTGGTGTGCATGAACTATATGTGCAAACAGGAGCTGTATTTGTGTGTGAGGACAATAAGCCATTGTGCCTTAGCAGCTATTTGAAGAACAGTGAAAAGACACTATGGCTGCTAATTGTTTCATTTCCAGTTTAAAAATTTTGTAGTTAGGTATTGCTGTATATTGTAGTTTGAATGTTATAATTCTGGAAAGAAAACTGGAGTCTGAAGAGAGTTGTTTATTGCAACTGCAGTAAAGTATATAACAACAAACTGTTTAAAAACAGTTCTTTGCCTTTTTTATTGGATTAATGGTTTTAAAGAACTTCACTTGATATTAAAATCAAAGTAGTTGTTACCTTTTATAGTTTATATTTGTTTCATAGTGGAGATTAGTTCTGGATATTTTTAAGATAAAAGTTGGTAGCTTTGGGACAGCAAATGATGACTAATTAGTGGCTATTTAAACACGGATAATTTGAAGGCTGGATCATCTCCCTGAAGTCATAAATTCTAGATGAAAGGGGAGGCTTGCCTCCAATTAAAGCATCAATGCAGATCAAAACACATCTAATTGAAGCAATGTACCAAACCCAGTTACACTGTTTACTGCCTACTGTTAGGTCAGTTATTATTCAGATTAGTTTGTTACCCACAATTTTTAAAAGCGTTGTGCTCACATCTATTATTAATGGATGTTGAAGAACTTTGCCTCTTGCTCTGGGAGTTCATCTGTTGTTTTCTTCAAATGCCTTCTGTTTTGAACTAGAGATAAATAGTTGTGATTTGAATATCTCCAGAAAGTGATATTTGAAAAGCCTGAGATTCCAGTATGTGATATTTTATCTATATGCCCTTCTTAAAAGGAACAGCCTGGCCTCAGCTCTGTAAGCTCCTATTTTTGTCTGTTCTTTCTAGTGAGGCAGAACAGTGTCTGAAACATCCTTTTCCAACATACTGATCTGAAGGCATTGAAGTTTATTGTGACAGACTGAATGGGCTTAACCCAGAACTGACTTAAAACCAGCATCTAAATGTAATGGCAAAGTGATCCTGCCGTTTAAACAAACAAAAATCTCCTAGGCTATCTTTGTTCATCAGTAGCCTACCTAAAGCTTTTATAGGTAATAGAAACCCAGTGAATTACTACTGCATGCTAGTAAATTGAGGTGGAAAGATTAAATTTAAATGTCAAATCCCACCTGTATGGTTCCACCCTGCTTCCACAGTTTCAGCTGGCAAAGCCATACTTATCCATGCATGATATCCAGAACAATAATCACATGTTCTGTGAGCTGTGGACATAATGAAATCTGATTTCTAGTGAATTCCTGCCTCATCCCAGCAGCTGCAGTAAATCAGCCTTCTCCTTCCATGCTTCCCATCATCTCACCTTCCTCAGATGCAGCCTCCAGTTCTTCTTGTATTTTTTGTAGCACATGTGTAATATTTTTCCCCTTGCACGGAGTATCAGCTTGCCCTGCATCTGTTCTCCAGCTCACAGTCAGGCATTGTCAAAGGAAAAGAGAAATCATGTCCTGTGGGTAGTTTTGAGATCACTGGCCAGAGGTGATGGATGGGTATAAAATACTGCACTTTCAATGCAGCCTTTTACTGAAAGTGGGTGGTAATTTGGGACCCCTTCCTGCTCCTGGCTGTTGATTGGTACGTGATCTTTGAGACCTTTCTAACACTATGAGACCTCCTTAAAACCAGTGTCTATGTTCAAAAGTTACCAGATGGGAGCAGAAGTTACCAGGTGAGTGGAGAAGAACATGATTTCCCTCGGAAAGCAATCTTGAAAGGAAAGATGCCAAAGAATGTGCATCCTTAAACATCCATGGGGGTAGATCCCTTTCACCAGCTTTGTCAGATTAGATTAATCACTTCCTCAGCGTGCAATTCCTTCCCTTTGTTGCCTTGGATGCTTCTTGAAGGCTGACAATACCCAGTTCAGGAAATAGGTTTAGGAGAATATAAGAGGGAAGCATGAAAATGTGAGCATGGGGGTCTGGCCATGGAGCTGTGTCATCCAGATTGTCTCTTCTTTCTATCCTGTGTGTTCTGGGAGATGCTTTTTATCATTTTTTGTTGCTGTTGGCATTGTAGTGGATATAATGTACTTTGTACTTTTTTTGCTAAATAGCTGAAAGTCAAAGATACTTTATTATACTTGAAGAATCACTGGGAAGTTGAAAAGCATTAAAAACCCAGGTACATACCATGGAGATTATTAGAAATAATGCAGTTTTGCTAAGCGATTGTAACTTGTTTAACAGGTGTAATCATCTGTGTGGATAAGAAAAAACCCACAGATCCCATTTTTCAAGCAATAGGTCCATATATTGCTGAATGCCTCTGCTTTAGATCATTACAGAGCAGTGGTGGTGATGTGGTGTCTTGTTGTACCTTATCAGCTGTGGCAGAGTGTTAATTAAGAACGATGTAACCTGCAACTCCAATTATTAGTCCTGTCTGCTTAGCTGGACAGGAGCAGTGCCCTGCTTTAGTTACTTTGAGAGCTTCCATAAGAATGGTAAGATTAATGTTTTATTTTCACATCTGTTCATGAGACAGTTTAAAAATCCTGAAGTTTAAAATGCAGTAGAATGTAAACAAAAGGGCTTCTGCTCATTTACATGTTAGCCAGATTTGCTAACTGATTGCTGTTTGAACCTAATCTACCACCTCCTGCTGCATTAGCTACAACAAACATTACATTTACATACTGATTTCTTATTTTGTTTTAATGTAAATAATCTGTAATTACAGTAAATTTGGACTTCTGTTGACATGAGCTTGTATAAATCTGTAAGTTTAAAATGAAAATGTTAATTACCTTGTGTCATACCTGTTTATATAAAAATCAGGGGTTTTGGGGGAAAACTGTGACTGAGAAAGATACTGCCTATGGGAAATACTGAATGTATTTCCTAGAAACTGAATTTAAAAGGAACATGTACATATCATTGATTAAGGATTTACTTTGGGTGTCAAATTCTAAAAGATTACCAAAATTTCAAAGAAAAATGCTGCTGAAAAGCAAAGTATCATATAAAAATCAGAGCACTAATGCAATCACTTAACAGTAGATAGAACCAATTTGTTTTGTATGTCCAAGTCTCTTGCTAGAATTGGTGACAGCAATGACTGTGACCAGGTCTATTTTCTTTTGTCTGTTCTTGGACTTCTTTTTTGGGTGTAGGCAGGGTACCTCAAATGGAAAATTGGTCCCCAAAAATGCAGATTTCCTTGCCTCCTGTGCTGCATAGTGAGTGCAGAATCATTCAGCTGAGGTAAAAAATTTCAAAGGCAATATATCGCCTATCAGCAAATGCTTTTGAAAGCTGGGGTTTGCAGTAGGGGAAAAATGGTTCTAGTAAGAGTGACCTACTTTAGTCCTCTTCCTAGAATTTAGTTTTCTTCTCCCATGAATTAATTCTCAGATTAATTGAATTCTTTTACAACTGGTGGCAACAATGAAAAAGAAAAAAAGAAAAAAAACTGTCTTGTCTTTAATGGGACCTAGAGTTTAACCCTGATTTTTTTCCCCTTTTAATATAGCTATTTTATTTGGTAGTCAAATTATTATACTACAAAGTTATTGTAGTCAACTATAACATTGTAGGAAAATTAAACAGCTGCAAACACTGAAGCCAAATTTTAGAGATGTGCATTGTATTCAAAGTCAGTCTTCTCAATACACTTACGTGGACCTAAAAAGAAATAAAAATAAGCTTCAGCTTAGTGTCAGTGAGAAGTCTACTTTAAATACATTTATCTTGTAAAATTTATCTTTGCCTTAATGGCTGAAATACAAATTTTGGGCAAGTAATTTGGGGTAATCTGCATCCCCCTTTGCTGGAGGAAATGATTATGAAACAGACATCAACCCTATCCCACAGAGGAGGGTGAGCACCAATGCTGGCATCAGCGACCCATCAGATGTGCCATCAATTCCTCCTCCCTTTGCCTTTCTAGTGGACACTTTCTAAGCTTTACAGCTATCAGACCATGTGAGATTTTGATGTAGGAGCTCCAAGGACCAGAGCAGTTGATCAGTGGATTTCTGTCTAAGCAGAAGTAGTGTTCCTCATTTTGTTATTTTTCTGAAGAAAAAGTGAACAATCAACCATGCACTATATTTGCTAACATTTTCAAACCTAGTTTTACCTCCATTTTTTCAATGTTTTTTTTTAATTAGCTGGCTTAATTTTCAACCTCTTTGTTCACTGTTTGTCAATGAATATGTGCTGAGAATTTGCTTGTTAACAACATTCAGCTTGTGTTGCTTAGAAATCCCAAAAGTAGAGGTGTCAAAATTGTTAGTTCAAAAATTAAAGCTTTTAATTTTTAGGCACTTCATTTAAATTTGTTTGAAGAGTATTTTTTCCTTTCCAAAATGCTTCCTGCTCTCACAAGTGGAAAACTTTTCCTATGAGTAGATGCTTTTTATTAGCAAGCTATATTTTGAATTGCACTGAAGTGTGTGGATCATGCATAACTGGAGAGACTGAGGGTTTGATCAGACTGTCCTGTTTCCTTCTATGTTTACATCAATTACAGAATGAAAACATGAGTCATGTTATCAGTTAGCATCTACAGATTTTCAGATAGAGTCAAGATTAGCTATAACAGAACCTTGTGTGAGTCTGTATGGAATCCAGAGCCATTCACATATGCAGTGATTAATGTTTTCAGAGCAATTAAATATGTCATTTGCCTCTAATATTTGCTGAAAACAAATAAAAAAATCAGAATCTGAGAAAGCACAGCAGGATATTTTAGTTGCTACTGAACATTTGCCAATAGAAAATATGGTTATGGGGATGCGAAACTTACTGACAATCAAATCAGAATTACCTTTGAAAACAGGCATACAACTTTTCAGGACTCCTCTTTATTTTTTCCCCCTCCTTTGAAGGACTGTTAAGTATTTAAAAAATTTGTAGGCGTTTTGTAGACCATCTTGTGAAAGTGCAGAAAACTGCATGTTCAGCATCGATGACTCCAGTTACATTTGTCTCTCATGCACATAATCATACTTAGCATTGACAGTGAATTATATTTATTTTCCATGTTGGAAAACCATAAAAGACAAGAAATAGTACTTCATGATTTTGTTTTGTGGTATGTGATTAATGAGATGTCACAGGAGCCATATTAGGTTTCTGAGTGAAGATATTTTTGTAAGGTAAATATCCCTGAGTGTTCAAGCAAATTTTGTATCTCTTGCTACAGCATCCAGTGAGTATTGTATGAGTTCCTTCCCATCTGAACAGCAAAACAGCAGATGAGTAATTCCAGAAGGAGTTAAAACTAACAAATCAGGTCTCAAATGATGTAGGAGTGTTTCTTGTCTTCTTGATTCAGCTGTGCTGATCTGCATTCAGAATTTGTCCTCTACTGCTAAGAGAAATGGCATGTTGAAGTGTCATAGAATAGTGAAGTTGTGAAGGCAAAAACCATAGTCTGTAATTCTTTTAAGTGTATATGATAAGAAAAAAAAATAATTTAATAGGGCCAGTTAAATTTCATATGCCACTGAACAAGTCAAGTCTGCATAAATATTGTTCAGAAACCCAAGCTGTGGTACAGTGTTGCTGCAGTTTTGTAGCGTGTGTAAGATTGCACACAGCCATAATTGCCATGTCTATAAAAGAAGTCCTGCCTTCTACTTTGAAAAGTAGATAGCTGCATAATTTTGTACCTAATTAAGTAATCAGGATGCCTTTTTAATATCCAGATGTTTTACTACCAGGAAAATCAGAAAAATAACCCCAAGTTTGTAACAACATGAAAATATAGTTGGCCTGTTTGAACTGTATCTTAAGATTTTTTTTTTTTTATTTTAATTTCGTATTTATTTATTTTTATGAAAACCTCTCTAATGTACATTTAAAACAATGTGAGCAGAACTAACTTTTCTAAATGTTCAATTCCCACACAAGAAATTCTGCTGTGGTTACTTTTCCAGTTCTAATTAGCTGGGTTTATGTGCTTTAAGTGAAACTAAGCAGAATTTCCGTTTGGTTTCTGCTTCAGGTAACCCTAGAGAAGCAAGAGCATGCTTTGCCTTGTTCTACTTACCCTCAGTTCTTAATGTGCATCATAGCTTGATATCTGGTCTGGCTATCAATATGCTGACAAGCCTATTATTAATGGTATTAGGAGTGCTAAATACACCCGATGTCTGTGAAGATAATGGGACTCTCTCCATTTTGAAAATACTTAACATTAGAAGAGCTTTGAAGGCTGCGGTCACCTTATTAAGGAAGGAGTTCAGGAATGGCCTTTGGTCATTCTCAGCAGGCTTCCTTGCATTTAAGAGTGAAAAGAGAGATGATAATGTTGTGCCTGGACTTGTCCATGTAGAGTTTAGGGTACCCTGGGGTTTTTGCATCTAACTGTAAAACAAGCTATAACATGCTTATCCCTGATTTTCCTGTTTTTCTTTCAACCATTTCAGGGCCCTGCAGGAGTCATTAAATCAAAACTTCATGCTGATTGTCACCCATCGAGAAGTCCAGCGGGAGTACAACCTCAACTTCTCAGGAAGCAGTACCATTCAGGAGGTGAGTGCTGTTTCACAGCTGAACAATAAATGTAGCTCATTATAGCTAATGCCAGCTCTGTTAAAGGGGGTTTGCATAGTCTTGATGGATATTCCTGTATTTTATTAGTCTTTTTTATTTTAATCGACTGGATCATCAAGATTTGCTGTGATTTGATTAAAAAATTCAGTTAGAAAAAGGTGTTCTATTAAATTCTACAGAAATAATGTTTCTTTTTGTATTGTAGTAGCAAAACACACAAACAAGCATTTATTGAGTTATTCAAATTGCATTTTACTTGAAGTCCCTTGAAGCTTCCTGTGTCTTCCCTCCTTTTAACCAGCTCCATCTCCATTTTGTAGGCACCTCAAGCATTGTGCTGGTTGCTGTTGGAGTGCTGTAATTCTTACTGGCCTGGTAGCCAAATGGTTTTGTGTGTAATGGACATTGCTGCCGTTCTGTGGAATGGCCAGCAAGGGGTGATATTGGAGAGAACTTCGGCAGAATTAAGTCCTAAAGGATCAAATATCTCTGATGTGACTCTGGGCTCTCTGAATTCAGAATAAGCAGTCCCTTGCATATTTTCAAAACTCCTTTCCAAGCCCAAAGGTTGTTGTCTAGTGCTCCATGGTGTATCTAATACCAGATGTTGTGGATGTTATTTTCCATATAACCCACTGCCTTCTGGAAACTTGACAAACAACCTAGAAATGTGAATCTTCAGAATTCACATTACAAAATATTAAGATTAAATGTTTGCTTTTCAAATTAAATGTATGTTTGCTATTATTGGTCTGACACTTCTCTCAATCTTTCAGGGTTGAACAGATTTTATTGAAGTTTTTTGTGTCACATGCTGACATGGTAGACAGAATTAATTTAAGTTCTGTGTTATTAGCTATGGGAGTAGTGTCTTATACAACAATGAAGAGTGATCACTAACTGTTTTCATTGTGAATCCTGTTATTCTTAAGATCTTAATTCTGATCTTTCTCCCATGTGAAAGCCTGTTTACTACTTCTTAAGTTTAGATCTACTGTAGTAAGTTTTGTTTTGCTTTTTGTGGTAATACAGATAAACAAACATGCTTGAATCAGTTTGACTTTTGAGGGGCTGAACTTTGACTCTAGAATTATAAAGAATTTGAGCGCTTATGGAAATAAGTAATCCAAATATGTGGTTTTAATTTTAAAATAGATTCTAAAAGAAAACACATATGTATGTATTGTCTGTTTGGTTTTTATCGATGCTGTATCATTTACTTCTTTTCTGGTGGGTCTTACCTGGGTTAAAGGAACCAGAAAGCTGTGACAGGGGGATCTAGGCTGCCTTTCCATTTTCTTGTTTGTTGGTAGCTTACAGTCATCGGGTTGCCATATGAAATCAACGTAATTTAAAAATTAATTATGATTTTTCCCTTAAACAACCAAAATAAAAACCCTACCACCATGTAACCAGCATGAGCAGAAACCTTTCTTTGCCTTTCTTGTATCTGAGTGTCACACCCAATGAGAGTGTCTAAAATTGTGAAGACCAATTCAGGGCTAAAATGAGACAAGAGCTCTCTGGCCCTTGTTGTGCAGCTGATGCTGAACAGGTGAACGTGTCTGTCTGTGCAAAGGCTCCTGGAAATCCCTGGGGATTTCGCTGAGGTAAAAGGGTTGGTGAACATTTGTCTAATTATAGAAAACAAGCACTGTTTTGAATGTTAACTCCCTAATGGCTTCTTAATTTAATTTTTTTTTTCTTTTAGCATAGAGTAATTGTAACAAATCTAGGCAGTCCTTGTGGTTTGGAGGAATTGTTGATATCGTTCCTCATCTCCTTTGTCTCTGTCCTCTCCTGGGACTGTTAGATTTTTTTTTTTTCTCTTCACTCTCTTGTTCACACTTTAACAAATTAATAGTTTACTTTCCTTCTGGTATATTTTTGTAACGGTGGAGAAGCTCAGTGATGCAGTTGCCAACCACAAGAGGGCAGGAAGGACTATTCAATTATTACCTAAAAATGCTGCTCAGTGTTTTCAAATTAGCTTCTGGTATATTAACAAAAAGGACTATAATGGCCAAGTTATTGTTTGATTTACAGATAATTGGCATATTGCAGGGAGGAGACTTAATTTCACCCTTTTAAATTAAACAGGGAGATTTAAAAAGACATAAAATATTCATTAATGTTCAGTGATTATAAAGCAGTGGCATATATTTATTCTACCTTTATTACTGTTTCGATGGGAAAATACAGCAAATATTTCAGAAATCGACTTGGCCATACTGACAAGTTGAAATGTTTAAGCAGTGTTAATGCAATCTACTCACACGCCATATCCTATGCAGAAAGATTCAAAATGACTACATCAATTATTAAAAGAAATATTTAAGATTCTAGAAATGTTCTACTTCTTGCCACAGTTGGGTGCAACTGTCTCTCAAGGGCTACTGGTTCAGTGTGCTGTTGTTGTTAGTACTGTGAATTTTAAGGCATAGATATTTTTCCAAGGATCTCAAAAAGCCCCCAAACTCAGACCAAAAACTCAACCCCAGCACCCTTTTAGAAGGCAGAAATGTTTTGCAATGCATTAAATGCAAAATCCAGTGAGCTCACAACTATGCTTTCCTAAACTACTATTGCTGCAGTTCTCTGTTTTTTTTATTGTTTAGAATGCATGTTTAATAGTAAATTATATTCGGATGAATTGTTTTTTCAAAGAAATCGTGGTGTTTAATGGGGAAACCATGTGACAAAAAATTATTTGAGAGAAGCCTGATGCTGTAGTGCTCATGTCTGCTTCCAAAATTTATTGCATATTATTTTAATAGTTGGATTTTAGATGCTTCTTGAAAATGCTTTTTTTTTTTTAATTCTTTATCAAAATAGCTAACTCTTTACATATTAAGGTCTGATTGCTCATCTTAAAAAATATAAGTTACATTCAGTTATATTGTTTTGTGATTATGAACTTACACAGAATCTTTGGAAATAAAAAATTAAATGGAACTTGTCAAAAATTCTGTATATTTGATTTAATTTTTTTTGAGTTGGGTAGGGGAGTAGTTAACTTGGAAAGTTAGTAATAACTGATGATGGTCAAAATAATGATGGTCGAAATTGCAAATTAATCTGTGTCACAGGTTTCTGATATATGTTTGTTCTTGTAAAATTGCAGTATTAAATTAATTCTGGGCAGATACTGTTCTGGGAAATATCGTGGTTACTTTTTTCCATGATCTGCATTTTAAATTGAAATTGGGAGGTTTTTTGCCAGTTAGGAGACTGTAAATCAATACATTTACAGTGCATTAGATGGTTAAATAAAGACAATTTGACAAATTGAACTCCTAATACAAGACTAAAAGGAGTTTTCTTTCTGAAGACTTGTTCTTTATTCTGCTAAGATAATTTATAGGGGTTGTTTGAAATTGGAGAGTTTTTTTTTAACTTTAGGTTTGGGAAGCTCTGTGCTAAATTATCAGAAGGCATTGCCACACTCAAGATAATTTCTTTTCTATCTATTCTTACTAACTTGTTCTTATTTAGAAATGAATATTTTTATTATGTTCCATTTTTGGAAATTGTAGTTTCATTATTTGACAGAAATGAAGGAAAGTCTTTTTCACAAGGCAGAATATTTAAATGTGTGTTAAAAGTAAGTTTGTGTTCTGTTGCTGGAGCAGACAAACTAATTTGTGAAAAACTTAATGGACTTAAGTTCTTGCCACAATAATATGCTCTACACTTTTTGTTTTAAGCAGTGACACAGAAAAAAAAATCAAACATTTTTAACACACTGGATTGCTCCATTAAAAACAAGGACTTTACATTTGTCTATTTTACTCTTTTAATACAGACTTTGAAGGCTTTTTGTGATTCCTGTGTGCAGGATTGCAAAAATATCCAGTGTACACAAGCTGTGGCTGCTAAAGGGTGGATGAGTTAAATGTGCAGAACTCTCAGTCCTCTCACAGATTGGTAATCTTATTTTGTAACTGCTGGAAATTTCAGTTGAGAATACTATGTAGAGCATGTACTGGGCACTGGAATCCTTGGTAAAACATAAAATCTGTGCAAACAATGCAGAGAAGATGGGTCTCTAAATGCTGGCTGCCTCTGCATAGCTCCTCTGCTCTTTATTCTGTTCCTTTAGCCAATAACTTAAGCAGAGGCTGCCTGCTCAGCATCCCTGTCACCTGTGCTAGGTAATATATTTGTTCTCTGTTCCCTGCAGACTCACTGGCTAAGGTGGAATATGAAAAGCAATGTATCCAATAGCCCTCCAGGCAGGAGGAGGAACTATTTGTGCACACTACTGCCTGGGCTGAGATAAACTGTAAATTCTGTGTTGACAGACCTTAATCAAATCCTTTGTGATGAATTTCTTTAAACTTTTTTCATGAGTGGATGAATGTTAAACAGGATGCAAAATCACCATTATGAACATGCAGGCAGAAGCCTCATTTAAAAGGCGTAAATAAATGTAATATATAAATATAGGTAAGCTGAGCTGAATTACCTGCAGCAGGCAGAAAAATAATCTGGCTGAAGGTCTTGTACCTTTTTCGTATCTGTTTTTTTGGTGTGTGAACAAAAATATTTTCAAGACAGTTGTTGCTGAGTGAGATCATTCAAAGTAAACGTCAGACACTGACATGGAGACATGAAATGCATATATAAATAATGTTACTCTTCTTAGTGCTGTAGCTAAATAATTGCAATAAAATACATTTACCAGAAATAGACATATCCAAATATGGTACATATATTAATAGTGTCAGAAACAGTTGTTTTATGTTTTGACATTTTGTACTTGCTTTAAAATTGTTGAAAATTACTGTTGTAATAAAAATCAGTAACTAGCACTTTTTGGATTTAGTAGGAGGTGCACAAACATTCTATTGTTCAAATACTCCTAGTATCAGACAAGCTATTAAAATACATTGCTGTACTCATTGAACTCGAGAGCTGTATGTTTTTGTGAAATTTGAATATTTAGTTTGCTTTTTAAAGAAATCTGTCATCTTTAAATTATACTCAATTTATAGCAAGTTGTAAACAGCAGTATACATAATTTAAACATCACTGTGATAGCCTCAGTGTTCTGCAGTGGTTAATGAGGACCTGCTAGCAAGCCAGGCTTTGACTTTTTCAGTGAGGAGAGAAAAATCTATTTTTAAAAAGCTAAATCAACTTTTTGATTTGGTTTTTTGCCTTTGTATGATAGAAAACCGGCACATTCATAAAGTAAAATGTATTCACTGAAAGAAATCCTTGATAAACTTTTTGTAAGTGATCATATGTTGGAAATTATATGAAAAGGAAGTTCCTTGGGAAATTAAGAGATTATACCTTTTAGGTACCTGTTCAACAGTGATAACTTTATTAGGCACTTAAAATACCTTAATACCTGACTGAAGAGATCTGTTTTGAAGGTATCCCGTTGAAAAAGATATATAGCTATTTTTCTTTTTCTGCAACAGAATCACCAATAAGAGATAAAGAAAGGGCACTACTTCTCACTTAATTATGAAACTTAATATATTCCTGACAGAATATGTTTCATAACCTGTGATTTGATTTTGGTGGGTTTGGACGTGCATATCATTAAAGAAACGATCTTCAGTTATTAAAAACTAGTAAACATGGACATTTTTATATGCAAGAAAAGGCAGAGAGTAAATAATTGCACTGGTGACCAATACTGTAATA
This sequence comes from Rhabdornis inornatus, assembly GCA_013397075.1. Taxonomy (NCBI): domain Eukaryota; kingdom Metazoa; phylum Chordata; class Aves; order Passeriformes; family Rhabdornithidae; genus Rhabdornis; species Rhabdornis inornatus. The sequence continues at coordinate 461,489 of VWZS01010362.1, read as the reverse complement.
ATCCTGTTTTACAATATGCACTTGACAGGTTGTAATAGTGCTAATTGAAGAGACTAATTCACACTTGCTTCATTCTATTCAAAGGCAAAATCAGCAGCTTGTTTTGCTTTTGACCAGATGGTCCTGATGAACACCTACTGTGCACTTTAAGTGCTTTACTAGAATTACAAAGGCTGGGGGCTGCATCCGACTCAAAATGATTTGAGAAGAGAAAAAAACCTCACTGCTCAATGGATTTGGTGCAACTAAATTAATTCTAGTGGACCCATTACACATTGAGCCCCCTTTTCAAAGTGCTGAGCCTCCTCGTTTGTTCTGTAGCAATGAGAAAGTGAAAGGCAGATTACTGCAAACAGAAATAAAAAAAAAGTGCTGTGAAAAGGAGAAAAGAGGCCTTGAAGCCTTTTCATATCATTTGGGTTTTTCAAGTGCGTTATTTTTGGGGAGGGTGGATGTATGAAAAGCCAATTGGAGTTTTTTTTGTTTTAAAGTGCGCTATTTAAGTACTATGAATATAAAAGCAAGAGCAACAGTTGACTGAGTTTACTGTGGTAAAGCTTTGTGTCCAAGGATGAATCAAATTCATTATAGTCAATGCTTTGTATTTTCATATGAATGTAGGGTTAGTTTCACAAGACTGTGTCTGTTTAGGATAATTATAATTTAATATTTTCCTTTCATAAAGTTATCACTGTAGTTTATCTAAAATTTGCTGAAAGCAAGGTTTTTTTCCTTGCATAAATTTAGAAGCACCCAGAGAGTTTAAAACTCCAAAGGAAGCTGTTTGATTTGCAAGGGAAGGCAGGCAGGTTCCAGTAGCACAGATTATTATAACTAATTAGAAGTCACACATCTGTTAACGTGCAGTTTGTCAGCACTCAGTTTAGTGTGTTTGTGTTTATATCTCTTCTTCCTTTCCCTCCTTCTCTGTCTCTATTCCCCTCCATCCCTGAGTGTAAGTTGGGTTGGAGAGAAACTCTCAAAGGATAAGGATCAATTTATTTGAATTTGAAAATAATGAGGAGTCATTGTTATAATTTTGGTTATGGGTTTGGCTCTGTAAATGCTCAGTCATGTGAGTTGTCCTTATTTTAGAAGTAATCATGGTGAATTGAATGGCTTTGCTCATGTAATTTAAGGATGCTAAGGATTTTGGGGATCAAGACCTAATTTAAAACCTTGAATTTTTTAAAAACTGCAATTAAAACCATCACTTGCTATTCTGATTTTGAATATTTGCTGTGTTTTACTTTTGGGTTGGTGAATTTTTATGCAAGGCTTCTATCATAATGCTAGCTATTAAAAAGGTGTTAGCATGAAATGACAAGAAAACCTAAGCAGCTTTATGAACATATTAAACAGCTCTGTCCGCAGCTTCTGTGCTATTTAGAGTGGGAAAGCAGCACTCTGCAGCTAAATAGCACAGTGCTGTTATCTGTGTGAATTATAGTTAGTTGAATAACAAATGAAAAATTCAAGTTAGCATTTTTTTGCAATTAAAAAAAATTAATTTACAGCTTGTAAATTGAAGTGGTTTAGAACATGGTTTAACCTTTCTATCCTGTGTTAACTATAATATGATCACTTCTATTATTGCATGATATACACTTATATTAAAAAAACCACATTCGTTGAATTGCTGATTTGTTTTCAAACAATGAAATTTGTATTTGTGCAAATTATAGTAGGCACAGTGTTCTCTCATGTTTTCTCATCAAACAACCCAATTATACTTATAAATAGTGAGGTGCTAATGAACTGTTGTTCGAGAAAAGTTGATTTTTTTTTTTTAACTTGGGTAAGAAAGGAAACACTTCACAATTTTAGAGTGCTTGCTTGGTGAGAAAATATTTGAAAATATTTTACTTATGTAAATCATGTTGGTGCTATCACTTTTAAATACACAACAGAAGCTAATCTAAAATCCCCATCAGTTCGTATGGAGCGTAACTACATCCTTGACATTGTAAATTGCTCACTTAATTGGGAACTGAGGACTTACTTATATTCATTAAGTTACAGAAGTTGTTTCCTAAGAGCTAATATTTGAGCTTGAAGTTTATCACTGCATTTACTGAATAGAAGGAGGTAATTTTTTTGGATAGTTGTGGTGATAAAGATATTTAAAGTAGTGGTTGTGAAGTTACAACAGCAAAATGGTCAAAAGTATCTTGAAGCAGCAGTGTAATGATAGTGGTGCACTACATTCTTTGTAATCACTGTGCAAAGAAAACACTCAGTTGCTATTCCAACTATGAATTAATAATGTTTGTTGTCCCATCCATAACATCTTAGTGACACAGCCACCATCTCTGTAGTAAACCTGTTTCTTAGGGATTTCCAGTTATGTTCCTTTATCTGTGTAAAACATGATTTTGAAAAGTTATCCTTTTGGTTTTGTACTAGGAATTGTGGGCATAAATTGGAGAGCCTTGCACTCGTTTGAAGGATAAAATGGCCTCATAATCACCCACAAGAAATCCCTGTTACTGTTTTTAAAAAGGGTTATAGCAGCTCTCGGCAAATATTTGCAATAAGTGGCAAAATTTATGCCTTGCTTTGTGGTAGTTGCGTGACCAGACAGTGGGGCATAGGATTGTTTTAAGGTTTTTACAGCTGCAGGGAAAAAGCATCTGTTCCTAGAAAAGCCTTCATTGTTTAATTTTGACACTGACTTTTCCATGCTGCTTGTACGAGTCTCTGGATTAGGTGCCACTAAAATGAAATTTGTTTTAAGTTGCTCCCAAATGCAGCTGTCACTATACACAGCCTTGTAGCTTAGGCAAAGGAGACATAATCAAAACAAGCATTTTTGTGCAAGGTCATTTGGTAGACTGGGAAAGCTCAGAGCAGGATTTTTGACAGTATTGTATCTTGTGAGTAGCTTGGCTATTAGCTTTTGTGTTTGTTTAATAATTCTGCTGATCACCAGTGTGTATGACTGTCTCAGAAATAATGAAAGGATTTTTTAAACTGCACTGCTTTTCTTTGCATATACATTGTATTTATTTTGATTGAGCAGTTTCTGTGGTATTCAGTTACATACATCCCATATATGTTTATTTGTATCTCTGTATCTCTACAGTGAAATGGAGTGATTTACAAAAAGCAGGGAAAATTGACATTTTTGAAAGGGCTTCCATTTCTTTCCTTCAAAGTTTCCAGTGAATTAAAAATGAGAGAGCACTTCATTTTTTGTATCCCAGAGTTGTGTTAATTTCTACCCAGCTGGTCTCAACTGATTGATACAAAGCCAAATTTGTGGCTGCCTGCATTACAAAGTCTGTAATTTGCTAATGAATTACGATAATAATCTTTCATCACACATGAAAGATTTAGATAAACAATTTACTAACTATATAGTTTGATCACAATTTTTGGGTTTCTACCAAGCCTCATACTTTTATTTTTCCCTGCCTAGATTAGCAGACCAAAGTGAACTTACTCGTACCTTGTTTTGAAAGCAGTGATGCTGGAAGTTACATGGGGATGATGGTGGGCAGTGGAAACAACACAAACTTGCAGTGCAAATAACCATGTTTAATGTATAGACAAATCAAACCACCCAGTTTCCAACTAGAGGAGCATCACAATAGGCATGGCACAAGAAATTATTTGAGTCTACATCCACTGTTGTGGGGACATAGAAATAAATAAAAATAGGGTACAGATGTTTCTCAAGTTCAACCTCCTCTGTGTATGGTGGAGGCAAACTAATTAAAACACAGCTAAACAAAGCCATAGGGACAAACTAGGCTTAAAAAGAATGGAGAGGAAAATCAAATCTTCCAGAAGAGGAGCAGCTGCCACAATATCTGTCAGCTTGAGTGAAGTTGGGGTTTACCTGCATGTCAGATCAGCAGAGTTGATTTTGAACTCTCTAAGGACTCTCTGAGGACAGTGTTCACAGGATATGAGCACACCATAAGTGTCTTCCTGTATGAAATCTGCATTTTTGATCAGATCATCTGATCAAAGATGAATTCCCAGTTCTGTAGAACTTGCTCCTGTACACAGGAAGAAGGAGGGGAGCTCTGTGTTCAGTATCCTCTTCTGTTTTGCAAGATAACAGAGCTTGCAAAAAAAAAAAAGAAAATCTATTAATAATTTTTCTCCTTCTCTTGAGCTCAGTAGTATGGGTTTAAGTAGGCAATGTCTTGATGTCCATCCTAGGAAAGCAACCAACTAATCAAAAAACCCCACAAAACCTAGCATGCATGTCCAGTGTTGCCATTTTTATGTGGATGGAACTATTGGCTTCAGAGGTTTCTGGCTTGATGTGCTTCTCCTCAGACCACAAGTGACCCAAACCAAACCCAAAACCACATATGTATGACTGCCCCAAACAAAATCACACTGAGATACCAGTCAAGGTATTGTTTGACTGGTAGAAATATTTATAAAGCAAAGAAAGGAGTAGTAAAGATAAAGTAGGACAACCAGCAGTGTCCAGAAAATGCCATCCAGAGCAGGGCCTGGTTATGTGGCCCTGTGAAAAGATTAGGAAAAGAGCTTTGGGGTGGGTGCTGCCTGGAAAGGGATTTGAACTATGACCAAAGAGTTTTTGTTGTTGCTTTATTATGTTGTTTGTCCTTATCATATTTAGGGAACTAGAACTTTTATGAATAACCAGCAGTGTGTTCATTAATCACTTCTTACTGTATCTGGTTAAAAAGGAAAAGGCTGAAGTTAGGTTAGAGGGCAGTGTTTTTTTGGTCAAACTTTCTGATTAATGGAAAGTGAAGAAAAGTGGAGAGGGAGGTGTGAACAACAGAGATTTGGTGTACCAAGACCTTAACTCTCAGCACTCCTTTGTCCCCAGGAAGGTGATTCTATCTAGTAGCTGTTACCTGGTATGTCTAATGCCTAGTAGCTCTCCTGGAAATTATGATGTAATTTGGAAGTACAGACTAGCTGAGGACCTTCACAACATTGGGAATAACCACTTAAAGAAAATAAGAGAAAGAGGAGTAGAAAGAACAAGGATTTTTTGCTGTTTTTCTACAATTTCTATATAAGGAAGAGAGATCTTAATACGAATATGTACTAATAAATTAGCAGTAAGTCTGTCTGTCCGGTATCACATGGCAGAGCTGTGCATACCTTACTTCAATCCAACAACCCAAGGGCTGACTTAATTTCAGTTATTTTGACAGCATCAGAGCACCCAAATATCTCTGCAGTGTCTTTTAGGAGAAACAGAAAGGTTTTACATTGGTTTTATTTCACTAGTTTTTGATGACAAGTTACCTTTTGCTGAACTCAACAACTGTAACACAGTGACTCTTATTTTAGAAATATTGTGAGCTGTTTTTGTGTCTCATTATTAATTTCTCTCTAACTGTAAGCTGAATTTCAGTTCAACATTTCCCTTCTGTGTCTTGCATAAACTTCTGTTTGCACTTACTCACAAAGTTCCTCTTTCAAGGCAAGAAGGACTTATTCCTGAATAATTCAAAAGTGGGGAGTGTAAGAAGTGCTTGGATTAATCTGCAGAGGGTTTTGTGTGTTGACAATTTCACCTACAGCTAACAGTCTCTTTCACCCACAATGCTTAAAAGGTCTTGGCTCTTTTTTATTCTTTGCATTGACCTTGGGCTGGCAGAGAAAAGACCAGACTGCAGCTGAGAGCTCTGACCACAGGGCAGCCTAGGCCAGGACTAAGGCAAACAAAATGGAGAAGCTCTGACATTCACAAAAAGCAACAACAGAAGAGTGGAAGATGACACTTTTTCTGTAGTACAAAGCAATACAGTGAAACTTCTCACCCTGACACAGAAAGATGGTGTAAACTTCCAAGTCAGGCAGGTCCATGTTAATTTTTCAAGGATGGCTCTTGTGAGGCCACTGGAAAATATGGAAGTTCTCTAGATCATTCTGTGAGGTTTGGGGTGAGCTGAAAGTTTCTTTTTTGGTGAACTAAGAGCAATAGAGTGAGATGGAACTTGAATTGCTGTGGAGATGCCTTGACTCTCCTCCTTAAACCTTCCCACAGAGCAAGTCACAGGTCACAGCTGTGGCTGCATTAGCACAGGGGACAGTGCAATAAGAGGTCTGCAGAGAAAACCTGTTTATGGGAAACATCTCTGATACTTATCTATGTTGGTATTTTAACAGTTACCATTTCTAGCTGGTCCTGTGGATTGAATGTTTCTTATTAATTGAAATCTCAAAATTGTGCATCTTCTCTTTTACTTTGGTCTTAGTAGTAATTGGTTTCCCTGCTCAGACTGTTTTCTCCTCCAACCTGGAGTGTGCAGTAAGTTGGACAGGTGGCAGGTTTAAGATTAGGAGTGTGTGTTTGAAGTGAAACACCAATGCAATTCCATTTTACAAGGGCTGGATATACATCAGCACCTTGGTGCAAATCAGTATTTTCAAATCCTGCAGCACTGGGAAGCCTTTGTTGTAGCAGAAACAGTGTCATTTAAAAAATAATTTCGTAAACAGAGGTAGTAGAATTCTTTTTGAATAAGAAGAAACAAATGAAAGATTGGGTGGAAAGTGCATGTGTGGGTGTTTTCAACTCACTGCAGAGTAGCCATGCAAAGAATCACCATGAGCAGTAAGACAAGCTTTCTAAAAACCAAAATGAAACAGTTTTCCCTTTAGAGAACTACATTAGCATTGTGTTTGGTAATTTTCTTTCTTAAGATCAGTTTCAAGTGAGGAACAATAAAACTTGGAGATTAAATGTTTATTCTGCAGCCTAAGTGCAAACTGTTTGAAGTAGAGGATGATTTTAGCATAGTCTGAAATAAGCATCTGTTGTCTCAAGACATTGGTATCAGATGGGAACTGAAAATCAATTTCAGTTCTCATTTTGTGTCTTTTGCCTTGTGTCAGTTTTTGGGTCAGCTCTAGGATCACTCAGATATGACTTACAAAATCTGACAGTCACCCAACAGAATTTTTAACTCTATAGGTTCTTCTGCTTGTTAAGTAAACAGTGTCTTTTTCTCTTGTTTTATCTTCTTTCTAAGATTTTTTTTTTTCTTCTGTTTCTTTAAATTTTTTTTTGTTGCTCACATGCATGTTTTCTTTTGTACTGCTTTCTCATTTCTGCCTTTCATCTTCTCTTTTATTGACTTTTGCAGGTTTTAATGAAAACAGTTTAAGAATTTCTTCATTTCTACTTGTTTAAATGAAATATCAATATCTGGCCTGACTTTCCTAAATACTATTTTATCCTTACAATGCAATACTGAAAAAAAATACTGTAAGTCAGAAACTTTTAAAGTATGGTTCTTTTTATGCTTTTTTTTTTCAGAATGCTTGTGTGCTGAATTATACTTGAAAGCCGTTCTTGTGTGTCAGTATAGTGCACGTTAATATTTCAGAGACTGAATTTTCACTAATTATTATATAAATATGAAATGGAAATTCTATCAACTAAATCTTTGTTGTTGGTGTTAATTGTCATGGTTAAAAATATTACATATTCTTTGGATTTAGATGTGAATTATTTTTACATTTTTGATGTCATTTTTTGGATATATATTTTATACACTGAATTTGCATAACTGTGAGTATGCTTGTGATTCAGAGGAGAAGCTGTTAGTATGGGTCTGTCAAATAGTTGTTTTATTAATTTATTCTCAAGGAAATACCAGGGAGAGTAGCTGAATATGCAAATGAGCAGCTTGTGATGCTATAACTTGTCAAATAACCATTGATGCAGTATAGCTGAGCAAACTGTTTCAGTGTGTGCATATACAGTAGGTATTTCTCTCCAAATTAATATTTGCATTTGAAATATGAGTGTAGTGCAAATACATGAGAAGTATATAACAATTAATAATATTTTGTGCTTGATGTTTACATATTATGTGCTCTGTATTTTAATTCTGAGTGTTATCTGCTTTGTTAATAATTTTGAATTAGTCTTCCAAATATATTGATTTAAAGGGATTTATTACTTAATAATTAAGGTTTGGTAGGCATTTATGTCCTTGAATCTGGTTGGGTTTGGTCAGGAGTTAGTTGGCATTTCTTGAGGTTGCCATTTTGATTTCACAGTCTTTATTGATTTCATGTAGCAAATTGTTACCTTTATTACATTACTGAGTAAGTGAAAAAAGCTGGCATGTTCTTCAAGGTTTTAGTGTCTCCTCATGGATTTCTTTCTATGATGGCTTTCTTCAACCAAAAGGACTTTGGATCCATCCTTTGACTTTGGATGGTTCCACAGACAAAAAACAAAACAAAACAAAACAAACTTCTTTGACTGCTTGGCAATTTTAGTGTAGTTTTAGGAATTGCTAGAAAGTAATACTTTGGTACATTAGAAATTGCTAGAAAGTTTAGTGTTCATATCATAAATAGAAACACGCTCACAATATTAATTTCTCTAAGCATGCTGTCCATGTTCTTCCACTATTAAAATTATGGCTTGTTGAGTTTTTCTTTTTAGTTCTTTTTCCAGTGTAGTAATAAATGTCTCTGTTCTATAAAAGATGTAAGAATCCTCTACCATGGTAGAGGTTCATGGTATTTTGGAGGAGTTCAGTGTTGCAGTAGTAATTCTGTGCTCTCAGGGAGTGGAGTGAGGGATTTGGAGCGGTGCTGATGCGAAACAAACATAGCTTTATTCCCAAAATGCACCTTTTTTGGTCATTTTATAAAAAACAAAGACCTTGTAGCATCATAATTCGAAGGCCAATTGTGCCTCAGAAATAGGATGTAGTTCCCACAAAACTGTTGTTCTCTGGAACTGATGTCCTGCTCTCCTTGTAGAGGTGTTGCCAGAGCTTGGGGTGGGAGAGAGAGGAGGAGAGGATGATCTGTTCTCAGCAACCCTTTGCTCTTAGACTCCTGTTCTGGATCCTAGCTGGGAGTCAATGTCATTTTACAGCTGCATTTAACTCCCTGTCATCCTGCTCCCCTCTGCCTCCTCTCGTGCTGCTTTGAAGGCAGCCCCTGGGGTCAGCAGGAGCTGAGCCACTGCTCAGAGAGGGAGCCTGGGAAGCAGTGCAGAAGCAGGAGCCAGGCAGACCTGTCAATGGCTTTTTTTTCCCCTCCCTGAGTGTTAATTGTGGTCACAAGAGTTAAGTGTTGCTGTAAAATTAACATCTTGGTATTACGTGTTTATTTTCCACCATGTAGCTTCAATGTCAAGTTTACCCAGCAGACAAGTCAAAACAAGATCATTTTTTTTTCTAACTGCTGCTATGGCAAGTCTCAGCCTGGGATCTCAGAAAATCACAGTGTTCCTTCTAGTTAGCAGCTAATAGGAAACAATAAAGATTTAGGGTTCAGAATTTAATTGGCACTGATGCTGATGCAGGAAGAACAAGCTGCACATGGTTTACTCTTCTGAAGCTTTATTGATTCTTTTTTGAAAGGAAAGCTCTGATGAAAGTAAAAAGAGGCATTTAATTTGCAAGTATTTCTACACAGTTTTTATTCTGAAATGTGCTTTTCTATCCTTCTCTATCCCTGCTTGGTAATAATGCCTTAAGATCTTCTGAATCAGAGACAGATACTGAAAAACAAAAGCATAAGGTTGTAATTTCTATTGTTCATCTTATTCATTTGGATGGCATTGCAGCTGTCTTACAGGTTAATTTTACATCTTTCCCAAGGTTAATGTCTCATATGCAGTTTTAAGCATTTTTAAGATAATGTGACTTTAGCATATCCTCAAAATCTCCATCCCAGATTTTAGTCTTTTAGTGATGTATTTCCAAGGATCTGATCTGGAGTATCAGTCTCAAAGAGATGCTGATAAAACCAGAAGCTTCCTGGTTTTCTGATGTTGCTCGTATACCAAAAACTAGAAACAGGATTTTTTTTCATGACTAACATAATAGAACTTTTGAATTTCAGTGAGTTAACTGAGGGTTTTTCTTCAGGCATGGATTGGTTCCATGCTTTCAGAGTCTACAGCAAGCTCAGAGATGTGTGGCAGAACTAACTGCAGATGTCTTTGAATGACTTCCTGCTTCCACAGCTTCATTGCAAATCATGACAGAGTCCTTGGGTTATCATCACTGCTAAAGCCACCATAGTTGAGCTTTCATTTAATAGCTGATCTCTCTGTCCATACTTTCAAACAGTTTTGAAAATTTTGGAAAGGAGTGATTTATTTCCCTTCCAATCTCATCTCTCCATTTTCTCCGTAGCTTTGGTGATGGATTACATCCATTTCTACTGGTCTGGAATTACAATTTAAAATGCCTGTCATTGTGACACTATAACTAGCAGCTCTTAGCTTTTTGTTGGCTTCCTGCCATCCCTGCCATGTGTTTTCCTGCTGCTTTCCAGGAATTCGTTTTCATAAGACATCTGCAGGCAAACCTTTCCTGGGACTTCTAATCCATTGGGCTTAAGTAATGGCCTCTTATTTCAAGGAAAGAGGATTTTACAGAAACTACTTGAAATATCCAAGATCAGTACAAGATGATGATACTTATCTTTAAAACAGAGTGTCCAAAAGCCTTTATTTTTGCATTCATGTGGAGAGTTTTAAGGTTACTGAGTTGGTTTTGCTGCTGGAGGAGGTCATTCTGTGCCAGATTCCTGTCTGTGTACGTTGTAACTCAACTTTTTTTTAGTTCTTACTGAGTCAGGACTGCTGTTCTTGTGTGTGTTGCTTAAAAACACAAGGCTGCAACATAAATTCACCAAATTTATTGTCATCAGTCCTGCCTTCCATGTGGCTGATACATACATAGCTTTCTGACCCTTTTCTGATGGTTGGTGGGGAAGTGACTGCTCATTGGCAGGATCACAAGTTCTTTATGAAATGTTCTCCAGCTGCTATTGATAGTATGTGTGCTTAAGCCTCACACACCACAGTGTCACAGTGGTGATCACACTTTAATAAGTGATCAGACACCTGACTTCTCTCTTAGGAAGCATTTGGCCTGTCAGGAAAGGCCATTCCCTTCTTATGCATCTGTGTGAGTGCTCAAGGGTTGTGTGTCCCGTTGATTTGGAAAATTTCTAAGGAGCAACCTGGGAGGATATCTTCAAAATTGTCCAGGCTGTGGTTACTCAAGGCTGATCTAGTTCCACATACAACAAAAAAAAGTGCTAATAAATCTATTCTAGTCCTTAAGTCTCTTTAAGGCTAAAGAGCCTGTTATATACATTGATCTGTTGGATGTGCCTCTAACTAATTTTCTTCTAAGTATTCTCACGTAGATCATGAAAGAAGTGATTGTGATTTCACTGTCCTGTTTGAAACACTTTAGGTCCAGGGCATACCCTCTGTGCAGGTGAAATCTCAGTCCTTTCTTCAAGTTTCCAGCTTGTTATTGCTGGCCTTTAACAGATTTGTCTTCCCCATCTCAAATCCATGGTCCCACTGATGAATGTGGATGCTTTCAGGGCTAGAGGATGCTTGCTTGTCTCCAGTAGGGAATGTTCATCCTAATAGGGAGAAGTAGTCCTGGAAACTTCACAGGATACAGCTGAATGACCTGGTTTTTGGTAGAAGTCTAGATCCTTGTCTGTTTTGGAAACTTGTTTCCAAGGTATATTGGATTTTTGTCTGGATATTAGTGCCGAGCTCTCAGATATATATCACTTAGTTACCCAATAAATCTGTCATCTCACCCTGTTAGCCATTAGTAGAAACAGGGACATTTGCTGCTTCAAGCAGCACCTCCCTGGTGCTGATAAATAACTGTACTTCCTGGTCTGCTTCCATTGTTGTTGTGGTGAGACAAAAAAATATCTTGGACTGTGTGAAAAATAAAGACTTGGTGTAACTTTCTTGTTGCCATAAAAGAATAATAAAAAGACTGTGTGGGAGCAATTCATTATTCTTTTCCTTTCAAGCACTTAAAAGAAAAACAGAGCTGAAAATATTTCTTTGGGAGATACTGAAATACCTCATTAGTGCTTTCTTTTTATTGGCTATTGAGGTGACAATTCTGTAACAGGAATGAATGTGAGGATGAATTTTGCTTTGATTTATAGAAATGTGTTAATTTGAGCTGAATAGATCTTTTTAGATCTTAATATTTGTTATGTGTGAATCTCATTTTGTAATACATAGTTTCTAGTTTTATTTTAGATAAAGGAATTCTGATGGAGACTGTTAATTCTGTGCAGTATTGGAGGTGTTTTGGGGAAAATGAGTTGCTGAGATTCACTAATCTGTAATTTAAGGGGTTTTTTTTCATTAAATTGAATAGTGTTCACTGCTTATTTAATAGATATAGAATTGCATGTCAAGCTAAGACTGAAAAGTGTGGAGAAAATAATACGTATGTTTAATTAATTAAGTTAACCTTTATTCAAGTCTTTCCATTTCAGTGAGATGACAAGTTTGCACAACAGAATAGTGAAAATGGTCAGAATAGCTTTATATTAGCTCATTTTCTGAAGTGATCATTAAGTTTTCTGTTGTTGTTCTGCAGCAAATGAATGGTGAGCTTTGTAAAGACTGGAATCTGCAGAAGAGGTAACTCCTGTAGTGTTTTGGTCAAACACTAATGAAATTGCATTTAGTTGTATATTCAAGAATACTGACTCCTCCATCATGAAACAGCTTTGTGTGTTTCTGGGTCACTCAGATAAGACTATTCATGAAGTGACTGCTGTTGAAGATACAGAAAATAAACTCATTGCATTGAGAGAGACTCAGCTGTGCACTCCTCTTAGAGGAACAAGATAATGTAATTTTCTTTTAATAATTTGGAATTCTAAAGGGAAATATGATTTCAATATTGTAGACTTTAATATTGTAGACTATTTATGTTTTTAATTTAGAGAGTCCAGGTCTGGAAGCCATTCCAGTTCAGGAAAAAATGCCTGAACCAGAGGTTGCAGGACTGGGGCCTTAGCAGCATTTCTTTTCTTCATAAAAGTCTTGCTGTTTGTGAAGAAAAATTCCTCACTTGAGAGCTTCCACATAATATTTGTCTTCAAATTGATCTCTAGAGTTCATCTATTTTCATTCTCCAGTAACACTTTCCCTTCACCTTCCCATGTCTGCACCTGTATAGAACTTAGACTTCAGGTTTTCTAGTGTTGCTCTTGGCTTAGTGTGTTTATTTTAACTGCTCCTAATATTTTTCTGTTATCTGATAACCTGACAATTGGAACATTACTAATTTGCTTTTCCCATCAACTTTTTGTATTCTATAAGTACTTATGATTCATGTATACTTGTTCAAGTACTGACTTGTCTGGGGAAAAGCCTTGAATTAAAGAAAGAATAGCCAGAGATAATGCAGAATGGGCTTTTTGGCCAGATTTTGCAGCTGGTTTTTTCAACTTTATTCTAATTTTTGAGGAAATGTGGCTAAAAATTTCTAAATACACTAAAAGTAGTATTACTCATGAAACCAAAACAAATTTGTATGGTTTCTTTTGGTAGACATAAAAGTCTATATTTGAATTGTACCTTTGCCTGATTCATTTTGTTGACTCAATGGAATTTCATCTCTGCTTCACTCCCAGTTTTAGTGTCTTTAACTTTTCAAAATCCTGGTGCAGATCAATGTTGACCTTATTGTGGAAGAGGAAGGTAGGGCTATAGTTGTCAAATACTATAGATGGCAACAATAAAGATTCTTGGCCCTTATTTAGAAAACTCATGATATGTTTTCACCTGTACTGCTATTACTGTTGCACTGAAAACTGTCAGTTAAAAGAGAGAGGTAGAGGTCTTAATATTTTTGTATGTTTTTAGTTCCTATGTTAAAAAAAAAAGCAAGTCTAATACCTGATATTTGGTCATCTTCTTGCTTTATGTAAAAAAAAAATTGTTTATTAGAAACCTGTTTCATATTGACTTTGAGTACAAATAAAGATCTAGCTTTTCTACAATGTGACAATAAACTTTTGAAAGCTTTAAAGTTGTTTCCAATGAAATTATGTTTGGTACACAAGTTCAGGGAAGCACTGCTTTAAAATAATATACTTTATAACTTTTATTCTACATCATATAGATGAAAATATATAATTTTTAAACATGTTAAATATGTTCTACATGAAAGATTTTCCTCTATCTTATTAAGTAAAGGAGGGGATTTTTTGGGTGGAAGATTCCATAGTTAAAGATGTAAACCAGCAATTTCTTGCTTCTATAGCACAACATAGTTCAGAGCTGAGATTAGAGAAACCCTGTAGAGTGGCTAATACTTGAGGGCATCCCCAACTAGAAAAGTATGTGAATTTCGGCATGGGAGGAAGGAAGGATCTGCTTTAAATTTAGTGTAGGGTCACTGAGTCTTAATGATAGATTAAACAAGGGAGGTGGAATAATGAATAGGGGTATGCAATGTGTAGCACTAATACCAGAAGTCCATGGTTTTCACTGGTTATTTAATGTCTTTTCCCATATGTTTCTGAATAGAGCAGGTTATGGCAGGGATGAGCTAAGGAATAGCTTTGTTTGTGAATTGTTAAATAGACTGAATTCTTTCTGAAAATGTATATGTATATAGGAGAGCTGCTTGTTAAAAGTATAGTCGGGCACCTTACATGCATGTACCTTAAGTGTAGCAGTATTAGTAACTGTATTTGTAATCGATGTGTGTGTTGATATTGTTAAAACCCACTGTGAAGGTTTGTTTGCAATTGCTTTCCATTGTTAAAGCCGAAATAAATTTCCAATTACTTCTGAATATTGTCGATATAAAAACCCCTAAAGAAGTTTTGATTTGGTAGACACAATGATGAAATGTGTACCCAAAAATGTTTTTGTTAGTAGAACTTGACTGACAGTTCAAAGAACATTGTTTTATAGTTTAACCTGAATTCAGAATAATGTGAATAGAATATCTATTTACATACAACCGCATCAAAGAATTTAGTAAATTCATGGTTAGAGTGACTGAGAAAAGATGTCACAGTTTACTTAAGAGCTGACTTCCTACAGAGCTTTCCCATAAAAGTCTGTCAAACACCTGATACTAACTACTGAAGAGAACCAAGCAAGTGGGCACTTGAGTTACTGATGGGTTTCTGGATGACCCATCTTCTCTTTTTATGGTGATAATACCAGAGAGTCTTCAGAGAAAATGCAGGTTGCACTTAATTTTTGCTTTGGGAAATTAATGTAATGCACAAGACCTTTTATATCTGTGGCACATCTTCCTTTTTAGATGCACCTTGTGTGCTGGCCCTAGGAATAAAAGGGCTGCAGAGCGAGTCTGCCCATCTGATTCGCTAAGCAGCAGGTTTGCTGTGACCTTTAAGTGTAAAAGTGGAGGGAAGAGAGAAGTAAAACACTGAACTTAGAGGTATTGGAGAATTCCTTTATGTGAAAGTACTTCCCAACCCTCTGCATGACTGTGGTACTTTGCTTCACAAAGTTAATAGATTGAACTATTTTTCGTATAATGTGTAAATTTGTAAATGCTTTATAATTATTGACCATTTACAAAAATTTGGAATAGATTTTATTCCAAATAAAAATTTTATTTTATCTGTTGTCTCTAGGAGCAAGAAAATATTGGTCTCTCCCAAAAGCTTATTTTATCAATTGTCTAGAGAACAAGTTAAAACATATGAGAAAATACTGATTTTGTGATCTTCTCTTTCTTACACCAAAATTGGTAGGCTTATCACTTAAAATAAGGATTGCTCTGAAGCAAATGTGGTTTATGCATTTTTTAAGACTGAAACTGAATTAGTTTCTATTTTGAAACGTAGTGGGGTAGGAGTGGAGGAAGATTCTGTTAATCAGTGAAATGTGTTCAGGGGCATATTTCTTGGAGTCATAATCTGAGATTTGGGGGAGGTAGTGGGATTCCTTTTCTCATTGAACCAAAAGAAAAGAATCTTTTAAATGGGATTTTTTTGGCTACGTTTTTTCTCCCTTTCCCCCTATATATATCTAAATGGTGCTCTTTACTATGATTAAATGCAGTAAGAATTGGACCTTTAACTTCCATTCTTCTTCTTCTTACTAGTTCCTAAAATGACCATTTGTTTTACCATTTATTGGTTTGAGTAATTACTTTTGAACCCCCTGAATATTCCCAAGTAGGGAAGTGACCAAATTGATGTATTTATTACACTTGGGATGTTGCAGACCAGTTACTTTTTAAATGAAGATGAGGGTGTTTGACCAGAAATATTATTTGTCTAAATTTTTGTCCTGAGCATGACAGTTGTGAATATGTAATAGATTTTCTTTCCACTGCAAGAGTCACATTGACTCTCTCTTTTATTTCCAGTGATGATTCAGACCCTAGAAATAATCTTTCGTGTCCTTATGAGTGGGATCCTGACTGTATCCACGAGAGTCACTGTGCTATAACAATATATGCACAAGTGATGTGGACAAGGTGGGACCAAACCTATGTAACAGACTTGGAGATTTTTTCTTACTTCCCAGCTTTAGCTCATATTTTACCATTACCCAGTAGTGTCAGTATCTTCTGGTAAGTCTGAGAGATGTTAGGGTGGACCAAATGTGTATTTAATAGTTGAAACTGTGTTTTCATACCAATTTTGAATAGCTTGGATCAAAGCTAATGCTCTTGGCACATACTTAACTTCATGATCAGTAAGTATCAAGGTATTTGGCAATCTCTCAATGTTTCAGGACATAAAATCAACTGGAATTGGGACCTTGGGGGTAAAAATACTAGAAGCTGTATCTATCCTTCATAGTGCAACTGAATGTTTTGCCAAAAGAGTATTTGCCTGCTGCTGGTGATCTGGTAATGGATGCCTGAGGAGCAGTTGCCTGTTGTCTTTCCCAATGTGCATAGAGGTCAGTTAAAAGTTTCCACGGAGCAGTGCTGGGTCATTTAGGTAGCTAATAAGTGGTATTTTCTCAAATGACTATTCCCACTCAATGGAAAAACAAGCTAGGACTTCCAAATGTATCTTTTCAATGTCAGTGCATGTCAGACAATCAAACAAACTTCAGATATTATCAGCAGTTTTATTTTGTTAGTAGAAGTCTTTAAGGCGTTTTCAAATAAATTTGTAAAATTGTTTTGGCAGTAAGTCTTTGTTGTTTGATCTCTTTTAACCCTAATCACATCTTCCTTTCAATCTCTAGTGTCACAGCTAGCTCACACTCTTAATTCTTTCATACCCCATTTCAACCTCAGGCTTGTGTGCTGCTAAATTTTTTTTTTTAAATACTCATGTCTCTTGCCCCAATTTCTTAAGAATGTGTTTTCCCTTCTTCTTCTATAGGAATTTGTTTCTTCTTTTAACCTTCTATTAAAAAAATCAAAGGGTCATGCAGTTTAAAGTTCAGAGGGGATTATCACAATTAGGTCTCCTAGGCACTACAAGCCATGAATAATAATAATTATGTGAGCTGAAGCTTTGCACAGTGCAGGCCATATAGCAGCATCCAGGAACTTCAGCAAGTTCAGAAGATTGTACCTTGCATTTAGCAATAATGCTGCTCTAGAAGGGTAGCTGATTTTAGGGATTTAAAGATGGGCATCAGCAAAGAGGTTTCTTTATTTTACAGAATTAAAACATTCATGTATGCTGTCAGAAAACTGAGGCATTGAGGATTAAACCCACATTTTAAAGATAGTCAGACATCTGTATATAGAATTTTAATATAGTGTGTAATACAGTATTGTGAATGTACTTAACATTTGCCATGTGCTGCAGCCCATGAAAAGGCTGATCCAAGGCAGTGGCAAAAAGTAGTATCTGGTAGCTTAAAGAGAGCTCAGATTAATTCTCAAAATTATCTGGACAGGAAGCTGAGGTTGGAAAAATATCTTGCTAAGTATTTGAGGGAACATCCCATGTGCTTGGGGCACCCATCTTTTTGGATTATGTTGTAGGTACATGTATGTATACACACACACACACACACACACACATATATGTATTGCATGAGGCAATCAGAAGTTCACACATCAGAAGATTCAGTAAAGTTTAGCTGTAGCCTTTCTTTTATTTTCTGTTCCAAAATTTGCAGGTTTTAAGCAAAATTATACTGATATTACCTAATGAGCCATTTTATTGTCGGTTGTAATGGTGAGATACACACTTGGCACAGATCCATTAGAAAAGGTCAAATTACATCCAAGAAGGATTGGTTTAAAATATGAGCTCAAATTAATGAAATAGGGGATAATGAAGTATGAATAATTGTGAAAGCTATGAAAATAATTTATTCACGATATTATTTCTATTGCTGAAAGGAAACTGCCAAACACTTCTTTGTAAAACTTATAAAATGTAATGAGTCTTAAATGTTATTACACTTAATGAATTTTTAAATAACCTGGTCATTCCCAAACTGGATGAACTTCTTATAACTCCTGGTTGGCAAAAATTTCAAAAATTGTTTGAGTAAGTGTTACAGCTCAGAAATAAAGTTGCTCAATGAGGCTGTGAAGTGAGTAGGTGGTGTCATGGAAGGTCACAGCTGTAGAACAGGACAAGGCACAGCCAGCTAGCTAAGGAAAAACCAGTTTATTTTCTGAATTTAGGACATCTAAAGTTTGCCAGTAGTATTTCACAGAAGTTATTTGGAGTAGCTGTAATCATCAAGAATTGATATAAATGAAATTGAATTAATTGGGGGTTTTTTGGATTTTGTTTGATGACATATGATGGATGTAAATCTGGGGGAATGAGGCTGTAAGTGCTTGACTGGGGAGTAAAAAATTCACATGACTTTCTGGAAGTGGTGCTAGTTCCTCATATTTAGTGCCTTATTTTCCTAAATGAGATGTTTTTATTAAACTGCTTTGGTGAATCATCTCTCTGTTAAGGTTACTCTCTGCTTACAGATTCTTTCTCCTGAAAGTTTTCCTCCCTCTCCCATTTTAAAATGCCTAATAGCCAAGTAACACATTAACTTTGCATTTACTTACCTTAATCTGTCAAAGCAGTTACCAGTTTTTCCTTCCCTCATCTCTCAAACTGAATGTAGTGTTTGCATTAAAATATTCATTTAATCCCTAGATACATTAAGTTTCTACTCCACCTTTTCAACCATGAGAGGCAAAATTCATGCACTTCAAACTCTATTCTAAATACTGAAAGAATTGGAAACATCAGAAAATACATTTGCTCTGTGTTTAATATTATGTAATCTTGTTTTGAACTCTCATCAGGAAAATGTCACCAAAAATTGCACATTATTTTCCAGATGTGAATTAATTAGAACATTTTCACCAAGCTTTTATTGAAGATACTGGCCCAGTATTTATTGAGTGCTGCACCCATTTTTGACATAGTTTAAACTGGTTTATTTGGGTTCAAACACTGTTCCATACACTTAAAAGTTGGATGCATTAGTGGCATTTCTGTCTATGAAATATGTTTAATTGTAGGAAAATGGTACACAAAAACTGGCATAAAATTTTTTATTGGTTTTGTATGTGTGTGTGTGTGTTGTAACTCACTGATGAATTCTGCTTTTTATGTGGCTGATGTACAATGGACATTCAGGTTCTCTTAGGGCCATTTGGGAAGGCCTGAAATTGCATATTGCTTTTAATTAGAAAATGAAACAGTGCCGAGAGGAAAAAGAATCCTACTTTCATGAGCTATGTATGTTTTGGTGCTTTTGTTTTACTTGTCATAATAGAATAAGCAAGTAATATATTTTAGACATTGAATTAAAATCAATTATGTTAGAATAGAATGTATTTCTATTCTGCATTAAACAAGAAGCATGGTTTCAAAGCTTTAGCCTACTAAGGGGGAAAACTTAATAACTGCAGACCTGAATATTTTCAGAGATATTAAAAGCAAAAATAGTAATTTAAAGGAAGAGATATGGAATAAAAAATTAATTAGGAAATGTATGTTAGTAAAACACACAGTGGAGTTCCTGTGCATTTTATAAAAGTGCTGAATCATGACTGACTTTTGGCTGATAGGCTTGGGCAGGTGAGGTTTTCTTTTGCACTCAGTATAGATTTTAAATATTTACATTGGAAGTGTATTTTTTCCTTTAGATTACAACAGAATGAATTGAGTATGTGTAAATGTAAATAGCATAGTGAGTCTTCCTTAGAGAGTTTCAGTGGTATAAAATCTGCAAGAAGCAGATGCTGTTATTTAAAAATACCCCAATCCTGACATCTTAATTCATTAATTGGAAGCATTCTGTAATTTAAACTGCAGGCAGCTGCTAGAAGGAGAGGCCAGTTATCATTTGATGTCTTTAGAATTGCAATATTATTTCTAAAGTGAAACTTACACTAAAATTAAAATTTGATTATTTAAATTGTTTTTGGTTTTTTTATGTTTTAGTGTAGTTTATTGTATTATGTGTTGGAAATACAAGAACACAAGCCAAACTGTGAGTGGAGCAGACTTAGAACCTTTCTCTTAAATGAGTCTTGGGTAAAGTAACCTGAAGTTGTGGTTTGGGTGTTAGTGGTGGCTCACACAGTGCACTACATTACTGTGTGTGAATATATTCTCCCTGTGGGTAACTGGCTAAATTTTAAAGTTAAGAAATTCCGTTTCTCCTTTGACTCGTGATATCCTTTTCCTGATAAAATGCAAAATCCTTTTTCTCTGCTATGAGAACATTTAAAATATGGATTTCTTATTTTGGTTTGTTATTTTCCCTCCTAACTTCTTCAGTTTGTGTCTTGTGTTCTGTTACTGTGGACCAAGTATATTGCAATAGGTTGTGGCAGAGGTGCTGATTCAGAAATTCCTTCTCTCTAGTTTTGCATCTCTGTATTTTTAATAATTCTTATTAACTGAAATCACCCTTTTATCTAACTGATCTTTTTCCTCATAGGTGTTGATAACATCATTATCTTTTCAAATTCACCATGATATCACCTTTGATATTTCTGTGTGCTTAGAAATTTGCTTGATTCTGCTCCTGCTTCCCATCTATTCCTGCTAGATTCCCAGTGCTCTTTGCTATCTGTTGGAATTTGGCTGGCAGATAGGTTAAAAGCTTTCACCTATAATCTTTAAGCCTGCCACTTTAGCGGGGTTTGCCTCCTTTCTTCCCATCTTTCTTCACCAAAATGTTTCTGCTTACTTTGGAGTTCTTCTGGCACTGCCCCATCCATATCATTGCTGTCCCCTAAAAATTTGGGTTACTTGTCTTGACTTCTCTGTTACAATGTCAAAGTCAAGATTTCTGCTGTACCATCAGTGCCCCGTGCAACCTTGGACTGTCTGCATCTGATCTCATTTCCCTGCGTCCCCCAACTCACATTCCACATTCCTCACAGTCCTCTGACTTTATTGCTCCTTTTGTCTGCCTTTCATGCACTCATTTTTGCACTGTCTTTCATGCTGCCTATGTGCCTGGAACAGTCTTTAGCATCTCAGCCAATTTGCAGCTTTGCATAAATTATATTTAATAATAAGACTAACAAAAGTTCATTATGTACATTATTTCACTTAACTTTGTACCTGCATAAGCGGAAAACAGCCTGAGGGAAACTACTGTTAAACTTTGTTGTGATTTGTTGTGATTCAAAGATACAGATTCAGGCATGACAGTTCCTCAATGATTCAGCATAAATTTAATTTTTTTAATCATTTAGTAAGTGTTAGATCTTTGTTTTTTGAGAGTAGGTTTCAGATTTCCCTAATTCAGGGATGAGAAAGTAGCTACTTACTCCTGCTGAGTGCAATCACCAGAAGGTTGTTGTCATCACAGTACCTGGTACAGACTTTTTGCCCTGTGGTACATTTTGCTTCACTTTATTCTTACTAATATGAATGTGGCAGGACTTTGAATGTTGGATTTGCTTCATGTCTGCAAACCAAGTGTATCTTTTGTGTTTAACCTTGCTTTCAAAGCAATGTGTTTATCTGTTTAAAGAAACCAGTGAAAGATAGGAAGGTAACACTTTGTCTCTATCTGGGAAGTTTCCTGAGTGTGTTGGCTACTTTGACATAGGGGTTTTCTTAAAATATTAGAACTTGTTTAATATTCTAACTCTCTTCTAAAACCAGTGAAAATGAGCTGAAGGTAAAACTTCACATGGTTTCCCAGCATCAATGTATAACTGCAAGGCAGGGCATTATGCAGGAATTATACGTAATTTTCCAAGTAAGACTGCATTTAAAATATATGGGCTATTTTTTTTTTCTGTTTAAATGGTTGTATTGACACTGTTTACAGCTGAGTAGTGAAACCAAATAGATGTGCCTTTAATTTGTTTTTAAATGATCGCTTATATTCTGGAGATGATAATCTGAAGGGTGGCTGCCATGCCAGTCACCATGGCATCTGAACATTATGAAAAGACATTCTGGGCTGCACAAAGACAATGCCACCAATTCGTATTTCAAACTGATCAAAAGTGCAGGACCAAAAAGTTTGCCAATAAATGTAGCTCAGTGGATGGCACTGCAGTTTAGAGTATGCTTTACATAATAAAGATTTTGGTCCTCCTCTCAATGAATGCCAAGTGAATTTATAAGTAAAATCCTTAACACAGACTTTGTCCATTTACTCTGCTAACATTTTCCAGCTGTATGAAGAGTGTAGCTGTAGATTTTTATTGGTCCTGTGAAGGAGCAGTTCACAGTTCTGCTTTACGTGAATCTTTAGAACCTTTTCCTCCTCATGGATGTTTTCACTTTAAACTGAAATTAAGTTAGTTAATGAAGAAAAGGGGTTTTCTATACTCAATTGGTAAATATTCTGATCTCTAAAACATTTTACAGTCAGTCTGCTTTCGTAATAGTGTTCTAATTATCAAAGAAACCAAAAATCAAATCATTATTTAAAAGCAAGCTTATTTTGTCTTAAATAATTGATTGTGGCTTGTTGTTTGAAAGAGCACTGCTTTGGCATGAATTCCAAATCCAGTTATGATCTTAACTCAAGCAGTTTGTTTAATCAAACATTACTCTAATCAGTCTTACATGGTCCCCTACCCAGCCAGGCCTGCCTGTAACAACTGGTTTATTCTGCGACGAGTTGCTCAACAGATGTCATTGTGGTAGAATAATGCAGCAGAATACTTGTGCGTTGGCTAAAATTACTTCAACTTTGATCACTTTTGTCCAGCACATCAGTCTGGCATTGTGCTTTATACCAACATAACACTTTACCCCAAGCATGCCTTTCAAGCTTAGAATAGCAGAGGAATGTTATTGAATTCAGTGCAGTTACAGATGAGTTAATGAAAGAAGGGAAATACTGTTTTTTTCATAATGCCCTTCTGTTGTACTTTGGAATTAAAAGGGAATTTGAGGAATGTGACTTCCGAGTTATTTATTTTTCTTCTGAAGGCTTTTTGAAAACAATATTATGTAGTCCTATTGATCCCATGTTTCTGTAAATAAGTTTCACTTGTTATTTAAAAGTAGCACACTTTAGAGTTTTATACTGTGAAAATAGTATTATTTCTGGTATGTAGCTGGAAAATAAATATTTCACAGGGACAGTTTATCCTAATTTTTAAGGCAAGAAAACTAAACCACCTATAACTGTGTTCTCGTGATCATTGTTACAGATCAGGATTGTTACATTTTGGGTTGTTGTGGGGTCGGTATGAAGCAATATTTCTTTACAACGCCATCAAGGACACTATGAGGAAGCAGTAAAATTGCTAGTAGATACTTCAGTATTCTGTATCTTAAAGACTTGGTGTTCTTGTTTCAATTTTTATATTTAAAATATTGTTGTAATTTTTTTTTTAGTTAAAGCACAGTTCCCAGTTCAGTCTCCCTGCAAAACCTCCTGAACAAAGCCAATATTAACATAAAGGTTATCATGTGTACATGTAATTTACCAGTTTTAGGAAAAAATGGAGAGGTATCTTAATGATTCTAAAACATACAGTGAATGCAAAGCTGAGCTGAAACTCCAAGCTCACCTCGTTATGATACTGAAATGTCCAGGTAAGAAACCCACATGGTCTCACTTTGGTTCTTTAGTGAGATACAGACTCTAGAGTTGGAAGTATTGTGTCTTACTCTTGGAGAAAAAGTTGAAGTTCTTCTTTCCCACTCACCTGTGCAGAATATTTATATTCAGAAAGCTTTAAACTGATAGTATGGAAATTATTATCTGCACAGCTGAGGTATTAAATCTGTCCAGAAATGTGAGACAATGCTTCACAGTTTTTCCTAAGGGGCACTTTATTAGCATGAAATAACTGCTAGTATGAAAAATAATGAGAAAGAGCAACCATAATTGAATAGAAGATCTGAAAATACAGTAAGAGCACTGTACTTTGTGTTGGATCTCAATATGCCCTGGATTTTCTCAGTTCTGGGTATTTGTTGACAACCTCATGACTGTGCCATTAAGAATATTTTGAAGAATGTGGCCCAAATCAACATTTGTGAGGAAGACTATGTTTGGAAATCCCTGCCTTGTCCCTCACCCTCCTTAGGTTCTCTACAGTGATTAGAACAATTGTTTCATTGCCTAATGTCTGCACATGTATTCTTCATCCATTTATTGTTGTGCAGAGTTTAAAAGTAAGGGTCCATGGAGCATTTGTCTCTAAAGATGATCCAGGATAAGAATTTTGGTGCTATTTAATTAGGCAAAAATATTTTTAGATGAAAATCTACTGCCAGATGTTTCATATAGATCCTGTACTAAAAATAAATGACAAATTTTAGAGGGAACATATGTACTTTCCATATGTTTATATTACTTTACTGTGGAGTCAAACCTCAGCACTGGTCTTCAGTGCTGAAGATATATCAAGTACTGATTAATAGGTATGATCAAATAATATAAAATTCCTCTCTTACTGTGTTATCTTCCTAAGAATGGTAGTGTAGAATCATCTTTCATTCATTTCTGGACTATGAAACCTTTAAATGGGTTATGTTAGCATTTACCATTTTGGCAAATTTCAGCTTTCTTTCTGATTATTGCAAACTATTTTGTTGTTTAGAAAATGTTGTTAACTCTGGGTGAGTGCACTAGACTGCAGAGAAGGTGCTAGCTCAAAGATCTTCTCCTGCTGACAGCTATAATATAATAAATTCAATTTTTTTCGTTCATGGAACTTTTAGTAATTCTCATAGCAGAAGTTAGAACACAATTAATTGCTGTTTGTTTCCTGTTGACAAGTGAGCAAATGACAATCTAAAGAAGGCATCAAAGGACAGTTTTTGGAGTAGCCTTGTCATTTGCTTTAAGTCAAATATTATCCATCTGCCTTAATATCTTTTGGTTTAATGGGTTCTTTTGTTTGTTAGTGTTTGGAATGAGCAGTCCTCTCAGAGCCAAGACCAGGATGCAGAACTTGTGACTTGCTCAGATATTTAGCCTAAGGAATGGTCATACAAAATATTATTTAGAAATATCCAACCTTATTTTTATCTCTTTGAGAATGTTTTTCTGGATGCAGTAGAGGTGGTTGGGATCTGCCTAGACCTTTGCAAATGTGGGAGGACTTTGTATTCCCATGTGTAGCAGTTTTATGAAAGGCAAACATAAAAATAAAGCAGGTTGGATGGGGCTCTGTGCAACCTGGTGTAGTGGAAGGTGTGTCTGCCCAGGGCAGGGGGTTGGAAAAGAGGATCTTTAAGATTCCTTCCAATCCACACCATTCTGTGATTCCTATGAAAAGCCACCATGGCTCAGTGGAACATTTTATTGTTCACAGTTATGGTCCTGCTGGGCAATATTTACATTGTTTGTGCAGTCTTTATGTTCAGATGTAAGACATTATTCAGAATTTAAGATACCATTCTCTATCCTAAGTACCAAAATCCATCTCTCTGTGATTTAAGTAATTGTTTATTACAAAATCTTTGATAAAAATTGCCTGCTTTTCTATCTGTGGTAATGTTTTGATGGAAAGAGTTTTATAACTCTTGTATTTTGTAGTATTCTTTCTTTATTCAAAATTTTCAAATTTTTCTTCTTTTTTCCCTCCCTTCCTTCCTTCTGTTAACCATCATATGGTACGATTAACAGTAGCAAGTTTTTATTTGATAGCATGAGTAAAGAGTTGATGTAAAAATTTGTTACTTAGCATTTTGTTAATAAATATTTGAAATGTGTTGTCTTCATTGAAAATGTCCTTACTAATTAATATTTTCAGGTTTAATATATTAATCTTTATTTTTTGACCCCATTTAAGAAACTTATGCAAAACTCATTGTATTTCTTATTTGATAAGATTTTCACCCAATATTTTCATGTGAAAACGAACCAGCAAAACATGCAGCAGAATTTTTGTTATTACCTTCTGCTTCCCTTAACTTTTTTCATTACTTTGTAATACTTTTTACTTGGAAATTTTTGTTAGGAATTTTTTTTGCATGTTTAAAATGCTGAAGTAATAAGCAATCATTTTGAATGGTAATTTTTAGATCTCAATTCTTTTTTCTTCAACGCAGTTTTTTCATTTGCTTTTGGCTGTGTGAACCTGCTGACCACATCTGAATCTAAGAAGCATTGAAGGAACAACAGTTTTAAAATAACCAGAAAAAATAAAAAGCTTGGGGCTGTGATGAAAACAGTGCTGTTTGGCTGCCTTTTTTAGAGCAAGCTCTGATTTATTTTAATTTTTTTTACAGGTGAAGCGGAATGTGTATGACCTGACCAGTATCCCTGTCCGTCACCAGCTGTGGGAAGGTTGGCCTTCTTCTGCCACAGATGACTCGGTGAGTTCCTTTGCTTCTCATCTCATTCCTTCCTAGAAAAGGCTGGTTTGACATGGCTTTTTGATTGGAATCACTCAGTGGCATTTACTGTCTCATGTGCAGTACCTTAACCTTACACACATTCAGAGTTTTGTCGTGGAAGATACAAATGCTCAAGATTTAGGTGACTGGAACTCAGGGAGATGATTCCTGTGTGTCAGATTCAGTGCATGTTTTAGACAAAAAGGAGACATTCTAGACTGAAGCAAAGCTGTGCAGGATTTTGGAAGTTGAAATCTATTGAGTGATTGAGCTTCAGGAAAAAAGCCCTGATTTTTATGTATGCTCTGAGTGCACATCTAGGTATTTTTCACAGTACATTAGCTCACCTAGTTCATGCTGAAGCCTCTGCCTGGCTTCAGAGCAGGAGTTGTTCTTGCTGAAATCAGTGAGGGGTCACCACTGGTGACAGAATCCACTGACTCAATCACTGACTGACTGTGGGACTTACTTGCAGTATCCCATTAATTATCATACTTGCTTCCTTGCGTGGTTGTCTTTACAGTGTGTTTTACAGCAAATCTTTCAGTTTTGCTCAGGTGATTTTATTCTGCTAGTATTTCCCAGTGCCAGCTTGTGAGGTCTGCCTTTCTTTAGAAAAAAAACCCCAATTTACTAAAAAAATACCTAAAAGGATGAAATAATTATGTAGCTATGTTGTATGTAGGTTTTGTGACCTGAGAAAAATGTAGAAAAATTAAGTATTCTATTGAACCTGAATGTTCTACAAAATGAAAATGGATTTGGAGTCTGCTTTTTTACACATAGTCGTTATCTGCCATGCATTACTGTCCTGTCCATTTCTGCTCTCTTCTTGTAAAGGGAGAATTGCTGTTTGAATATGACTGCTCCTTTTTTTGCTCTGAGTAAAGGATTCATGCCAATTAAAAAAAAAAAACAACAAAAAACAAAACAAAAGGCAGAAGCTGTCTGAATTTCCAGCCAGTGTACTTATAAAATATGTCTGTGGTGGTGTTTGCAGAAACAGTAGGTTTGGGAAAGGTGGCTAAATCCCAGTCCATGTATTCGAGGGCATATCTGAGCCAGTGGATGTAAGGTCTGAAATAACAGGATGGTGTCATGTGGTAATTACAGGCTTTGAAATGTGGATCCATTTTAACATTTTATTAGTTTACATTAGCCCAAAAAAAAGAATTGGAAACTCAACACTTTAAATCTGTTTTCTCACAGCTGTTAGGTTTTTACGTATCTTCCTCCTCCTTTTCTTTTAAATAGGATACCTCACATATGTAAAACTCATGAATCTGCTTTAAGTCCTTTTTTTTGCAAGTGACATTGTTGCAGGTGAATTTTTCCCCTTTCCATCTTTAATGAAATTGGTGAGTGTTGAGTCATCTGCTCTGAAGCAGACAAGTCCTCAAAGCTCACTGCTGGAGTCTGGTGGAGCTGGAACTTGTCAGCTGTGTAAACAGATGTGAGTGTGTTGCCAACAAAAATACAATTAATTTCTGTCTAAAATTAGAGGCCCTAGCTTACTATTTATAAAGATTTAATGATAGCAATGACTATCTATGCTCCTGTGATCTGAACTTTTTTTTTTCCAAATTAGAACTATTCGGTAATAATTACTTTGGTAATTAATGATGATCTCTTGAGTTCAGTGGCGAATTTTTAAGATCACTTTTTCCATCCTGACTTTTTAATTTGCGGTTTTGTAGGGTACCCCTTTGCAATTAAGGAGTTAAAGAATGACTTGATTAAAATACTTTTTCATTTGCATGTTATGCAGCATAAGAAATACTTTGTAATACCACAGGAGGTTTTTTCAGTGCAGTTCTCGTTAACCTTTGGCTTAGCAAACAGGACAACTAAATAGACTTGGCATAATTGGATTCCTGTATCATCTTGAGTCTCTTATGAACCTGCCAGACTACAGTCTTCTGACATTATCAGGAAATTTAGTGGAGTCAATAGTAATTTAAAACATTGTTGCTTCATCTCCCTTCAGAGTTAAGATATGTTCTCTGCTTGTGCTACCTAATGGAATATGGGATACTGTATGAATTGTCAATAACTCTTTCAGATCCTTTAGCACACTTTCACCAGGGAAATGGGTATCAAAACCTCCCCATGCAGGAGAATGTTTTTGTGCTGTGACAGTTTGATTGTGGGAAGCAAGGTGTACACAGGCCGTGCAAATCTCGTTTCACCATTCAGCAAGGGCAAGTTTTAGCTTTTATTGAGTCTGAATAACTTTAATGGTACAAATTATATCTGCTCTGCTCATTACAGTTCAAAGTAAATGTATGAGTTTTAACTCGTTCTTTTTTAAAAATGCATTTATGTAAGTAAAACTTAAATATATTCCAAATGTTAACTTTTCTATTTTTGCTCAATATAGCATCAAGTGATACAGTGAAGTCTTGAAAATAATCCTAGAAAAGAAAAAAACCCCTTAATTATAACTTACTTTAAATGCATTCACAGTATGTTCTCAATTTTTATTTTGGATTTTGTAATAATCTTAGCATTGCAGAGTTTGTAAGATGAGAGCCATGCCAGAATAATTTAATAAAATTTCTGAAATTTATTATGTATATATTTTTTCCTCTATTGGCTGAAATTGTAGACTTTCACTGGTATTTATCACTAGTGTCAAGTGGAATGAGCAATTTTCGAATATGTGTTCACTATAAAAAAAATCTCAGATCAGTTGTAGGTGATGTTTTAGTTCCAGTTTTTACATGGAAGCATTGTGATTTTATTTATATGTATGGGCGACTTTTGGGGTGTTAGTTTTACATATGTAAGTTTGATTCCTCCACTGGGTTTTGATTTATTTCAGTAGGATGAGTTGTTGTCTGTGATGTTTGAGTGGTTTTTTGGTAGCATAGAACAGCACCCAATAGAGGAAGGAGAGACGTGGCTTTCTTGCTGCTTTTTGTTCCTGGTATTTAAGCTGCAGCTTTTTTTCTTATTTGGTTCATTGTTTTAAGTCATTGCAGCGCAGCAGTGAGAAATCCTGCTTCTTTGTAAGTGAGCTTGTCAAAATGGAACATACTTCTGCATCAAAAGATATGAAAGTTCTAAGGTGAGGTTTGAGGGGGGGAAAGGGGAGAGAGACAACGGCAGAAGTGAAGTGCCTTGGTGTTGTAACTGTGCCCTGCACACAGATCCCATCCAGGGGAGCTCAGCATCCAACCTGCTGGTGATGCTCTGTTCCCAATGCACTGCTGTTGATCCAGACCTTGAATCCTCGTTTCACACCAAGTGACTCCACTTTTCATGGTGCAGGTGAGCCATTGGATATTTGCTTGGGCAGCAATAGGTGCACACTGACAAGTTACTCAGCTGTGGTGCTGAGCAGTCACATTTCAGGCAGGACAAATGTCACTGACACCTTGAGGGTCTGCATCATCCCTTGGGAACACAAGCACCTTTATCCCCTGTGAGCAGGACCACCTTTCCTTCTGTGGTGGCTTTAGCAGATGTGGTTGACATTCCTTAGCTGAATTTAATAGAGAATTCTGGGCTATAAAAAAATCTCAAACGTTTATGGATGATCTAATTAGCATTGCTGTTATATCTATTTCATTGCTAAATATTAAGCATGGCGTCTGCACAAATAGAAATTAAGAATGCTGATAAATAAGGTTCTGGGACAAAGTGAAACCGTTTATGACACTTTTTGGCTGGTCTCCAGGTTTTTGAAGAGGTTGAGTATTAAGCATCTGAGTAATTAGTATTTGGGAGTATGTATTTCTTTCCCTTTCCAGGTCTTAACAGTTCTTAACAGAAAGTTCATTACCACATGCTGTCATTGTGATATGAAAACAAGTTGTGAGGTTTACATTCGCTGGCTGTTTAATTGTAATGGATGCCATGTCTGCATTTACTGCATCATTTGGAGTCTTCCCTCTGGAACTGACTGAGTAAAAAATGAATAGTCCTGACAGAGCAAGTGCCTACTAATCAGAAGTGTAAAATTTCTGATATTTAAATTAAAATACATACCTCATAAGAAAATATTCTACTTTTTTTCTGCATAAGAATATAATAATTATAATTTGCATTGTCTGAAATGTTAATTACTTTGTGTGTTACTTTCATTTTGTGATTCTCATCAATCACTTGCAGTAGAGTAGTAGAGTGGATCTGGGAGGATCCTTTTATTTTAGATACATAGAAGAATAATTGAAGTCAGTTTCATTGTGTGGGTTCAGGAATATGTTAAAGTTTCAATTTAACATTTATACTATAATCTCAATTTAATAATGAAAATTTTTAGGCAGTCCTCTCAGTCATGGAAGTTGATGGTAATCTATGAAGCAGCATATTACTCATAATTAAGAAATATAAAAGTAACTGAGTAATTTAATAAACAGGTCCTAAATGTCTTTGTTTTAGATAATATTCTGACTTTGACTTATCGCTTGCTTGGTTGCTTTTATGTGGATTAGAATATGATGAATTTTTGTGTTCTTTCCCCAGAAAAACTGAGGAGGTTACTATGGGTCCTTCACCACTTTTTAAACCACACCCATTTGACTATTTTCAATTTATAAAAGTTAAGATAAAGTGATTTGAACTAATTTCATGTACGTAAAAATTACCATGTCAGGAATAATCAGGTCTTTGTTAAGTTTTTACTGTTTTGTCGCAGGAGAGTTTATTTAGGATTGTCATTTAGATAAATCGATTGAAGTGACTTACACTTATCACATTAGTTTTGGGAAGGATTCATTTCCTCACTGTATGGTAGTGAGTCTTACAGAAGTGCCAAAAATTGTGCTTGTATCGTTATAGTAAAGCCAGTACAATATATTAAAAAATTCAAGTCAGTCTAAGTAGTTATGATTTTAAAAAACCCTCAAACAATAACACCCCCCTCAAAAAAACAGCATACAAAAAAAGGAGGGGAAACCCCCCAAACCCATGACCTTTAAGTTTTCAGCATTCTTAACCATCTTGGGTCCTAAGGGAGAAAAAAGTTCATTGTGTTCTGCTGACACTTCAGCTTCTTGTGGACCAGTTTTAATGTTTTTGCTCTTACTTGTTAGAGATAATGGAAATAAGGAAAATGGGAAATGCACTGCATGCTTCTGTTTGATGTAAGGATAGTTGGAATGCAGTAGCCATGATCTCAGAAGTTGGGGAAAATTAAGATCATCTTTCTTAGTGCCCAGGAAAAGGAGTTCTGGTTTTTTGTAACTCATTTCATGTATGAATTTAAATAGTCAGTAAAATAATAGAATTTTAAGGCTGTGCTCATGCTTTTTAAGGGGAAGAGCAGGAAGATGGGACATACACAGGCGTATTGGGAGTAGCTGAGGCAGTAAGAGTTGGGTTTGTGACTGTTCTGGGGGGGTAGTTTATTTTAACTGCTCAAATAGAAATTTCGTCTTTGAGAGCAGGTGCTTCTGTCAATCTTTTGGGGAAGAAGGAGGCTTCAGAGAAATTTATTTAGAGGGGAGCACAGTTGACTTTAGGGCATGCATTTTCTGATGATTCCATAACCACAGCACTGATATTCTGCTGAGGCAGTCCTCCCATCTGGGAGTACAGAGCTTTTTTTAGAAGAGCAGATCTATGTGGAGCTTTCTTACTCAGTCATGGAGAGCTTAAGGAAAATCCCCACAAACAATATACCAGGCATATCCAAACTTGTGTTCTGGGCTCCTTTTCTATCCAGACCAATGCTTTCACTTATTATTCAGAGTGTGTATCAAACGCGGAGTTTAATTAAAATGGCTGAAGTTTTTGTTTGCAACTTTCATATTGGTTTCAGCTTATCCCAGGTTTGCTCCAAAGTCCTCTGTCAGCCAGTGATGATGCCTTTTGTCCTACTGGGAAGACTTTATAATTGTTACTGAAACTTTACTGCTTTTAAAGAATGAAGCATCTGGTGGTATCTGAGATTCCAGCTGGTTTTTGTAATGAGGAATAACTGATCAACATAATCCCACTCAAAAAGATCCAACTTTGTTTGGTTCACAGTTGTTTTGCTGTTACCAGATCTTGATCATAACCAAGTAGAGCAAGATAAGGGCGTCTTGGCATGCGTTGGTTCAGACACAGACTTAATGGTGATGTTGAATGAATTATTTGTTGAACTAAGGGAAGGCA